>CAJUXJ010001822.1:0-144270 GCA_910589775.1 Avena eriantha | reverse complement strand
CGGAGCTCTGGAATCCCACTGGAACTTGCACGTGGACCTAGTATATGTGTCCAAGTGTGGTGGAAGGTCCATGGATGCAATGTCTAGATCCCGGTCTGACCTTCTTCACATGCGTGCGATAACACTTAGTAGATTCCTGGACGTGTAGGGGTAACAGTCCCGCTGCGGGTATACCGGGGGGCTAGCATATGCTATAAGGTCCCAACCTTTGTTTTCCATGTATATATTACCTAAACAAAGCTAAAACAACAAAAAAGCGCGTTGTCTGAACCTCGTACTAAGAAAGCTACAGGGGTAGACCCACGGGCCCCACCGATTAGGGTTTCGCTGGAAAAGGACCGCCGGAGCTCCGGAATCCCACTAGAACTTGCACGTGGACCTAGTATATGTGTCCAAGTGTGGTGGAAGGTCCATGGATGCAATTTCTAGAACCCCAGTCTGACCTTCTTCACATGCGTGCGATAACACTTAGTAGATTCCTGGACGTGTAGGGGTAACAGTCCCGCTGCGGGTATACCGGGGGGCTAGCATGTGCTATAAGGTCCCAACCTTTGTTTTCCATGTATATATGACCTATACAAAGCTAAACCAACAAAAAGCGCGTTGTCTGAACCTCGTACTAAGAAAGCTACAGGGGTAGACCCACGGGACCCACCGATTAGGGTTTCGCTGGAAAAGGACCGCCGGAGCTCCGGAATCCCACTGGAACTTGCACGTGGACCTAGTATATGTGTCCAAGTGTGGTGGAAGGTCCATGGATGTAATGTCTAGATCCCCGGTCTGACCTTCTTCACATGCGTGCGATAACACTTAGTAGATTCCTGGACGTGTAGGGGTAACAGTCCCGCTGCGGGTATATCGGGGGGCTAGCATGTGCTATAAGGTACCAACCTTTGTTTTCCATGTATATATGACCTAAAAAAAGCTAAACCAACAAAAAAGCGTGTTGTCTGAACCTCGTACTAGGAAAGCTACAGGGGTAGACCCACGGGCCCCACCGACTAGGGTTTCGCTGGAAAAGGACCGCCGGAGCTCCGGAATCCCACTGGAACTTGCACGTGGACCTAGTATATGTGTCCAAGTGTGGTGGAAGGTCCATGGATGTAATGTCTAGATCCCCGGTCTGACCTTCTTCACATGCGTGCGATAACACTTAGTAGATTCCTGGACGTGTAGGGGTAACAGTCCCGCTGCGGGTATACCGGGGGCTAGCATGTGCTATATGGTCCCAACCTTTGTTTTCCATGTATATATGACCTAAACAAAGCTAAACCAACAAAAAAGCGCGTTGTCTGAACCTCGTACTAAGAAAGCTACAGGGGTAGACCCACGGGCCCCGCCGACTAGGGTTTCGCTGGAAAAGGACCGCCGGAGCTCCGGAATCCCACTGGAACTTGCACGTGGACCTAGTATATGTGTCCAAGTGTGGTGGAAGGTCCATGGATGCAATGTCTAGATCCCCGGTCTGACCTTCTTCACATGCGTGCGATAACACTTAGTAGATTCCTGGACGTGTAGGGGTAACAGTCCCGCTGCGGGTATACCGGGGGGCTAGCATGTGCTATAAGGTCCCAACCTTTGTTTTCCATGTATATATGACCTATACAAAGCTAAACCAACAAAAAAGCGCGTTGTCTGAACCTCGTACTAAGAAAGCTACAGGGGTAGACCCACGGGCCCCACCGACTTAGGGTTTCGCTGGAAAAGGACCGCCGGAGCTCCGGAATCCCACTGGAACTTGCACGTGGACCTAGTATATGTGTCCAAGTGTGGTGGAAGGTCCATGGATGTAATGTCTAGATCCCCGGTCTGACCTTCTTCACATGCGTGCGATAACACTTAGTAGATTCCTGGACGTGTAGGGGTAACAGTCCCGCTGCGGGTATACCGGGGGGCTAGCATGTGCTATAAGGTCCCAACCTTTGTTTTCCATGTAGATATGACCTAAACAAAGCTAAACCAACAAAAAAGCGCGTTGTCTGAACCTCGTACTAAGAAAGCTACAGGGGTAGACCCACGGGCCCCACCGACTAGGGTTTCGCTGGAAAAGGACCGCCGGAGCTCCGGAATCCCACTGGAACTTGCACGTGGACCTAGTATATGTGTCCAAGTGTGGTGGAAGGTCCATGGATGTAATGTCTAGATCCCCGGTCTGACCTTCTTCACATGCGTGCGATAACACTTAGTAGATTCCTGGACGTGTAGGGGTAACAGTCCCGCTGCGGGTATACCGGGGGGCTAGCATGTGCTATAAGGTCCCAACCTTTGTTTTCCATGTATATATGACCTAAACAAAGCTAAACCAACAAAAAAGCGCGTTGTCTGAACCTCGTACTAAGAAAGCTACAGGGGTAGACCCGCGGGCCCCACCGACTAGGGTTTCGCTGGAAAAGGACCGCCGGAGCTCCGGAATCCCACTGGAACTTGCACGTGGACCTAGTATATGTGTCCAAGTGTGGTGGAAGGTCCATGGATGTAATGTCTAGATCCCCGGTCTGACCTTCTTCACATGCGTGCGATAACACTTAGTAGATTCCTGGACGTGTAGGGGTAACAGTCCCGCTGCGGGTATACCGGGGGGCTAGCATGTGCTATAAGGTCCCAACCTTTGTTTTCCATGTATATATGACCTAAACAAAGCTAAACCAACAAAAAAGCGCGTTGTCTGAACCTCGTACTAAGAAAGCTACAGGGGTAGACCCGCGGGCCCCACCGACTAGGGTTTCGCTGGAAAAGGACCGCCGGAGCTCCTGGAATCCCACTGGAACTTGCACGTGGACCTAGTATATGTGTCCAAGTGTGGTGGAAGGTCCATGGATGCAATGTCTAGATCCCCGGTCTGACCTTCTTCACATGCGTGCGATAACACTTAGTAGATTCCTGGACGTGTAGGGGTAACAGTCCCGCTGCGGGTATACCGGGGGGCTAGCATGTGCTATAAGGTCCCAACCTTTGTTTTCCATGTATATATGACCTAAACAAAGCTAAACAACAAAAAAGCGCGTTGTCTGAACCTCGTACTAAGAAAGCTACAGGGGTAGACCCACGGGCCCCACCGATTAGGGTTTCGCTGGAAAAGGACCGCCGGAGCTCCGGAATCCCACTGGAACTTGCACGTGGACCTAGTATATGTGTCCAAGTGTGGTGGAAGGTCCATGGATGCAATGTCTAGATCCCCGGTCTGACCTTCTTCACATGCGTGCGATAACACTTAGTAGATTCCTGGACGTGTAGGGGTAACAGTCCCGCTGCGGGTATACCGGGGGGCTAGCATGTGCTATAAGGTCCCAACCTTTGTTTTCCATGTATATATGACCTAAACAAAGCTAAACCAACAAAAAAGCGCGTTGTCTGAACCTCGTACTAAGAAAGCTACAGGGGTAGACCCACGGGCCCCACCGATTAGGGTTTCGCTGGAAAAGGACCGCCGGAGCTCCGGAATCCCACTGGAACTTGCACGTGGACCTAGTATATGTGTCCAAGTGTGGTGGAAGGTCCATGGATGTAATGTCTAGATCCCCGGTCTGACCTTCTTCACATGCGTGCGATAACACTTAGTAGATTCCTGGACGTGTAGGGGTAACAGTCCCGCTGCGGGTATACCGGGGGGCTAGCATGTGCTATAAGGTCCCAACCTTTGTTTTCCATGTATATATGACCTAAACAAAGCTAAACCAACAAAAAAGCGTGTTGTCTGAACCTCGTACTAGGAAAGCTACAGGGGTAGACCCACGGGCCCCACCGACTAGGGTTTCGCTGGAAAAGGACCGCCGGAGCTCCGGAATCCCACTGGAACTTGCACGTGGACCTAGTATATGTGTCCAAGTGTGGTGGAAGGTCCATGGATGTAATGTCTAGATCCCCGGTCTGACCTTCTTCACATGCGTGCGATAACACTTAGTAGATTCCTGGACGTGTAGGGGTAACAGTCCCGCTGCGGGTATACCGGGGGGCTAGCATGTGCTATATGGTCCCAACCTTTGTTTTCCATGTATATATGACCTAAACAAAGCTAAACCAACAAAAAAGCGCGTTGTCTGAACCTCGTACTAAGAAAGCTACAGGGGTAGACCCACGGGCCCCACCGACTAGGGTTTCGCTGGAAAAGGACCGCCGGAGCTCCGGAATCCCACTGGAACTTGCACGTGGACCTAGTATATGTGTCCAAGTGTGGTGGAAGGTCCATGGATGCAATGTCTAGATCCCCGGTCTGACCTTCTTCACATGCGTGCGATAACACTTAGTAGATTCCTGGACGTGTAGGGGTAACAGTCCCGCTGCGGGTATACCGGGGGGCTAGCATGTGCTATAAGGTCCCAACCTTTGTTTTCCATGTATATATGACCTAAACAAAGCTAAACCAACAAAAAAGCGCGTTGTCTGAACCTCGTACTAAGAAAGCTACAGGGGTAGACCCACGGGCCCCACCGATTAGGGTTTCGCTGGAAAAGGACCGCCGGAGCTCCGGAATCCCACTGGAACTTGCACGTGGACCTAGTATATGTGTCCAAGTGTGGTGGAAGGTCCATGGATGTAATGTCTAGATCCCCGGTCTGACCTTCTTCACATGCGTGCGATAACACTTAGTAGATTCCTGGACGTGTAGGGGTAACAGTCCCGCTGCGGGTATACCGGGGGGCTAGCATGTGCTATAAGGTCCCAACCTTTGTTTTCCATGTATATATGACCTAAACAAAGCTAAACCAACAAAAAAGCGCTGTTGTCTGAACCTCGTACTAAGAAAGCTACAGGGGTAGACCCACGGGCCCCACCGACTAGGGTTTCGCTGGAAAAGGACCGCCGGAGCTCCGGAATCCCACTGGAACTTGCACGTGGACCTAGTATATGTGTCCAAGTGTGGTGGAAGGTCCATGGATGTAATGTCTAGATCCCCGGTCTGACCTTCTTCACATGCGTGCGATAACACTTAGTAGATTCCTGGACGTGTAGGGGTAACAGTCCCGCTGCGGGTATACCGGGGGGCTAGCATGTGCTATAAGGTCCCAACCTTTGTTTTCCATGTATATATGACCTAAACAAAGCTAAACCAACAAAAAAGCGCGTTGTCTGAACCTCGTACTAAGAAAGCTACAGGGGTAGACCCACGGGCCCCACCGACTAGGGTTTCGCTGGAAAAGGACCGCCGGAGCTCCGGAATCCCACTGGAACTTGCACGTGGACCTAGTATATGTGTCCAAGTGTGGTGGAAGGTCCATGGATGCAATGTCTAGATCCCCGGTCTGACCTTCTTCACATGCGTGCGATAACACTTAGTAGATTCCTGGACGTGTAGGGGTAACAGTCCCGCTGCGGGTATACCGGGGGGCTAGCATGTGCTATAAGGTCCCAACCTTTGTTTTCCATGTATATATGACCTATACAAAGCTAAACCAACAAAAAAGCGCTGTTGTCTGAACCTCGTACTAAGAAAGCTACAGGGGTAGACCCACGGGCCCCACCGACTAGGGTTTCGCTGGAAAAGGACCGCCGGAGCTCCGGAATCCCACTGGAACTTGCACGTGGACCTAGTATATGTGTCCAAGTGTGGTGGAAGGTCCATGGATGTAATGTCTAGATCCCCGGTCTGACCTTCTTCACATGCGTGCGATAACACTTAGTAGATTCCTGGACGTGTAGGGGTAACAGTCCCGCTGCGGGTATACCGGGGGGCTAGCATGTGCTATAAGGTCCCAACCTTTGTTTTCCATGTAGATATGACCTAAACAAAGCTAAACCAACAAAAAAGCGCTGTTGTCTGAACCTCGTACTAAGAAAGCTACAGGGGTAGACCCACGGGCCCCACCGACTAGGGTTTCGCTGGAAAAGGACCGCCGGAGCTCCGGAATCCCACTGGAACTTGCACGTGGACCTAGTATATGTGTCCAAGTGTGGTGGAAGGTCCATGGATGTAATGTCTAGATCCCCGGTCTGACCTTCTTCACATGCGTGCGATAACACTTAGTTAATTCCTGGACGTGTAGGGGTAACAGTCCCGCTGCGGGTATACCTGGGGGGCTAGCATGTGCTATAAGGTCCCAACCTTTGTTTTCCATGTAGATATGACCTAAACAAAGCTAAACCAACAAAAAAGCGCGTTGTCTGAACCTCGTACTAAGAAAGCTACAGGGGTAGACCCGCGGGCCCCACCGACTAGGGTTTCGCTGGAAAAGGACCGCCGGAGCTCCGGAATCCCACTGGAACTTGCACGTGGACCTAGTATATGTGTCCAAGTGTGGTGGAAGGTCCATGGATGCAATGTCTAGATCCCCGGTCTGACCTTCTTCACATGCTGTGCGATAACACTTATTAGATTCCTGGACGTGTAGGGGTAACAGTCCCGCTGCGGGTATACCGGGGGGCTAGCATGTGCTATAAGGTCCCAACCTTTGTTTTCCATGTAGATATGACCTAAACAAAGCTAAACCAACAAAAAAGCGCGTTGTCTGAACCTCGTACTAAGAAAGCTATAGGGGTAGACCCGCGGGCGATAACACTTAGTAGATTCCTGGATGTGTAGGGGTAACAGTCCCGCTGCGGGTATACCGGGGGGCTAGCATGTGCTATCAGGTCCCAACCTTTGTTTTCCATGTAGATATGACCTAAACAAAGCTAAACCAACAAAAAAGCGCGTTGTCTGAACCTCATACTAAGAAAGCTACAGGGGTAGACCGGCGGGCGATAACACTTAGTTGATTCCTGGACGTGTAGGGGTAACAGTCCCGCTGCGGGTATACCGGGGGGCTAGCATGTGCTATAAGGTCACAACCTTTGTTTTCCATGTAGATATGACCTAAACAAAGCTAAACCAACAAAAAAACGCGTTGTCTGAACCTCGTACTAAGAAAGCTACAGGGGTAGACCCGCGGGCCCCACCGACTAGGGTTTCGCTGGAAAAAGGACCGCCGGAGCTCCGGAATCCCAGTGGAACTTGCACGTGGACCTAGTATATGTGTCCAAGTGTGGTGGAAGGTCCATGGATGTAATGTCTAGATCCCCGGTCTGACCTTCTTCACATGCGTGCGATAACACTTAGTAGATTCCTGGACGTGTAGGGGTAACAGTCCCGCTGCGGGTATACCGGGGGGCTAGCATGTGCTATAAGGTCCCAACCTTTGTTTTCCATGTATATATGACCTAAACAAAGCTAAACCAACAAAAAAGCGTGTTGTCTGAACCTCGTACTAGGAAAGCTACAGGGGTAGACCCACGGGCCCCACCGACTAGGGTTTCGCTGGAAAAGGACCGCCGGAGCTCTGGAATCCCACTGGAACTTGCACGTGGACCTAGTATATGTGTCCAAGTGTGGTGGAAGGTCCATGGATGCAATGTCTAGATCCCCGGTCTGACCTTCTTCACATGCGTGCGATAACACTTAGTAGATTCCTGGACGTGTAGGGGTAACAGTCCCGCTGCGGGTATACCGGGGGGCTAGCATGTGCTATAAGGTCCCAACCTTTGTTTTCCATGTATATATGACCTAGAAAAAGCTAAACCAACAAAAAAGCGCGTTGTCTGAACCTCGTACTAAGAAAGCTACAGGGGTAGACCCACGGGCCCCACCGATTAGGGTTTCGCTGGAAAAGGACCGCCGGAGCTCCGGAATCCCACTGGAACTTGCACGTGGACCTAGTATATGTGTCCAAGTGTGGTGGAAGGTCCATGGATGTAATGTCTAGATCCCCGGTCTGACCTTCTTCACATGCGTGCGATAACACTTAGTAGATTCCTGGACGTGTAGGGGTAACAGTCCCGCTGCGGGTATATCGGGGGGCTAGCATGTGCTATAAGGTACCAACCATTTTTTTCCATGTATATATGACCTAAACAAAGCTAAACCAACAAAAAAGCGTGTTGTCTGAACCTCGTACTAGGAAAGCTACAGGGGTAGACCCACGGGCCCCACCGACTAGGGTTTCGCTGGAAAAGGACCGCCGGAGCTCCGGAATCCCACTGGAACTTGCACGTGGACCTAGTATATGTGTCCAAGTGTGGTGGAAGGTCCATGGATGTAATGTCTAGATCCCCGGTCTGACCTTCTTCACATGCGTGCGATAACACTTAGTAGATTCCTGGACGTGTAGGGGTAACAGTCCCGCTGCGGGTATACCGGGGGGCTAGCATGTGCTATATGGTCCCAACCTTTGTTTTCCATGTATATATGACCTAAACAAAGCTAAACCAACAAAAAAGCGCGTTGTCTGAACCTCGTACTAAGAAAGCTACAGGGGTAGACCCACGGGCCCCGCCGACTAGGGTTTCGCTGGAAAAGGACCGCCGGAGCTCCGGAATCCCACTGGAACTTGCACGTGGACCTAGTATATGTGTCCAAGTGTGGTGGAAGGTCCATGGATGCAATGTCTAGATCCCCGGTCTAACCTTCTTCACATGCGTGCGATAACACTTAGTAGATTCCTAGACGTGTAGGGGTAACAGTCCCGCTGCGGGCATACCGGGGGGCTAGCATGTGCTATAAGGTCCCAACCTTTGTTTTCCATGTATATATGACCTATACAAAGCTAAACCAACAAAAAAGCGTGTTGTCTGAACCTCGTACTAAGAAAGCTACAGGGGTAGACCCACGGGCCCCACCGACTAGGGTTTCGCTGGAAAAGGACCGCGGAGCTCCGGAATCCCACTGGAACTTGCACGTGGACCTAGTATATGTGTCCAAGTGTGGTGGAAGGTCCATGGATGTAATGTCTAGATCCCCGGTCTGACCTTCTTCACATGCGTGCGATAACATTTAGTTAATTCCTAGACGTGTAGGGGTAACAGTCCCGCTACGGGTATACCGGGGGGCTAGCATGTGCTATAAGGTCCCAACCTTTGTTTTCCATGTATATATGACCTAAACAAAGCTAAACCAACAAAAAAGCGTGTTGTCTGAACCTCGTACTAGGAAAGCTACAGGGGTAGACCCACGGGCCCCACCGACTAGGGTTTCGCTGGAAAAGGACCGCCGGAGCTCCGGAATCCCACTGGAACTTGCACGTGGACCTAGTATATGTGTCCAAGTGTGGTGGAAGGTCCATGGATGTAATGTCTAGATCCCCGGTCTGACCTTCTTCACATGCGTGCGATAACACTTAGTTAATTCCTGGACGTGTAGGGGTAACAGTCCCGCTGCGGGTATACTGGGGGGCTAGCATGTGCTATAAGGTCCCAACCTTTGTTTTCCATGTAGATATGACCTAAAAAAAGCTAAACCAACAAAAAAGCGCGTTGTCTGAACCTCGTACTAAGAAAGCTACAGGGGTAGACCCGCGGGCCCCACCGACTAGGGTTTCGTTGGAAAAGGACCGCCAGAGCTCCGGAATCCCACTGGAACTTGCACGTGGACCTAGTATATGTGTCCAAGTGTGGTGGAATGTCGATGGATGCAATGTCTAGATCCCCGGTCTGACCTTCTTCACATGTGTGCGATAACACTTATTAGATTCCTGGACGTGTAGGGGTAACAGTCCCGCTGCGGGTATACCGGGGGGCTAGCATGTGCTATAAGGTCCCAACCTTTGTTTTCCATGTAGATATGACCTAAACAAAGCTAAACCAACAAAAAAGCGCGTTGTCTGAACCTCGTACTAAGAAAGCTATAGGGGTAGACCCGCGGGCGATAACACTTAGTAGATTCCTGGATGTGTAGGGGTAACAGTCCCGCTGCGGGTATACCGGGGGGCTAGCATGTGCTATCAGGTCCCAACCTTTGTTTTCCATGTAGATATGACCTAAACAAAGCTAAACCAACAAAAAAGCGCGTTGTCTGAACCTCATACTAAGAAAGCTACAGGGGTAGACCCGCGGGCGATAACACTTAGTTGATTCCTGGACGTGTAGGGGTAACAGTCCCGCTGCGGGTATACGGGGGGGCTAGCATGTGCTATAAGGTCACAACCTTTGTTTTCCATGTAGATATGACCTAAACAAAGCTAAACCAACAAAAAAACGCGTTGTCTGAACCTCGTACTAAGAAAGCTACAGGGGTAGACCCGCGGGCCCCACCGACTAGGGTTTCGCTGGAAAAAGACCGCCGGAGCTCCGGAATCCCAGTGGAACTTGCACGTGGACCTAGTATATGTGTCCAAGTATGGTGGAAGGTCCATGGATGCAATGTCTAGATCCCCGGTCTGACCTTCTTTACAGTTTGAGTTTGTTTCGAAGTGTTATCGCATGCGCGCGAACTATTTTTCACCCTACTTGTTCAGGTATTTTAGGGCAACACACAAGTTTTCGTGGGATTCCTACAATTACGTCAATGGAGACTGCTATTGGGACGGTACAAATGAGTATAGTCGGAGTAATACATAAATTAGTACCAAATATAAGGCTAAAACAAAATGAAGGAAAATAGGGAGGCTGTGCCGACGGCTTAGCCGTCGGCGTAGCGCCCCCAAGGCCAACCGACTCTGCGTAGCGCCCCTCTAAGACCTACGCCGACGGTTTGGCCGTCGGCACAGACTGACTACCTAACGCTGTTCCCGCCGCCGTGTCCGAACTGGGGCTACACCGAGGGCTGGGAGTACGCCGAGG
Organism: Avena eriantha; assembly: GCA_910589775.1. Lineage (NCBI taxonomy): Eukaryota > Viridiplantae > Streptophyta > Magnoliopsida > Poales > Poaceae > Avena > Avena eriantha. Next base: position 133,743 of record CAJUXJ010001822.1, on the reverse strand, counting down.
GCCACCGTCGGCACAGCCGGGCCTGCTACGCCGACAGCTCCTCTACGCCGAGGGTTTCTTTGCCTACGCCGACGGCCGAGGCTCCGCCGACGGCCGTGGTGGGCAGCTCGCCGGGGCAGGCCTCTACGCCGATGGCCCCGACAAATGGCCGTCGGCGTAGTCCTCTGGCCGTCGGCGTCTCTGATTTCTCCTGTAGTGCCTGTGAAGTGCCATCTTGCCTCCGCCAGTGGCTCCAACATTAAACTCTGCCAGTTGGCTTTTGTCATGTCCTCCAACAGTAACATACGCGGGTTCACTTTTCATCCACTCGCTGGTCTGCCAGGCTAGTAGGCCAGTGACCCAAGCCACTACATGGAAATGATTTTTTACTGGGTATTTAAAATACACCGCAAAGGCCGGAAAACATTCGGCAAATGTTTGCCATGTGTTTACACTCGTTAAAGAAAACATATCATACAACCCGTATTTTGTGAAACAACCACTAAAGTCTTATATCAAAATGCTGACATCCCATTTTTCAAAAATACTAGACCACCTTACATGGACAATATCCCAACCGGGTATCTCAAACCTTTCCTCCCGCCCCTCATGAAAAAGACAAATTCCTAATCGGCAGGAAGTGCGTCTGATTTGAACTACAAGTACATGATCTAATGCTCATGATTTTTTACATAAACAATTTTAGACTCATAATATGTTGTTTTATCAGAGATTCAATACAAGTTTAACGACGCTCATCCACTAGCTAAGGACCTTCATGTCTGCCTTTTTGACCATAGTTTGAAACGGGCATAAATTTTTCAAAGACTGTCCGAACAATGTAAAACCTTCGTGTAACATCATATTATGTAACATGGTTGCAAGAAAAAATTCTAAACTTGGTATATTGATTGTATCTCAAAAAAACCTTCTAAAAAATAACCTACCATGTTCGAGGTTTCATCTTTTAGGCCAAACGACTAATAATCGCTAGAATCGCGGTATAGTTTGTGGTAATTTGCCCATATTGTGCACGCATGTGCATATTGGGATGGAAAACAATGTTGCAGGAGGAAGTTTTCCTTTTCGTCGCATGAAAAATCCATTTTATACTTTCTGAGTGCCAAAAGAAGGGCGTTTTGTGAAACAACCACCAATGTCTTATATCAAAATGCGATCAGCCAATTTTAAAAAAATACTAGACCACCTTACATGAACAATGTCCCAACGGGGGTATCTCAAATCTTTCCTCCCGTCCCTCGTGAAAAAGACAAATTTCTGCCGAATCGGAGGAAGTGGCGATTTGAACTATAGGTACATGATCTAATGCTCATGATTTTTTCTAAAACATTTTTAGACTCACAATATGCTGTTTTATCAGAGATTCAATGCAAATTTCGCGAGGCTCATCCAGTAGCTAAGAACAATGAGTGGGCTAAAAAATATAGAGTTCCTGCTAATTTTACCGTGTATCTAACAAAAACACTCGGTAAAAATTCAGATACACGGTAAATAACCTCTTTGCCGAGTGTTTTCTGATTAACGCACAACAAAACTTTCACATACATGGCAAAGACCTAACAAAAACCCTAGTTTTTTGGCGCGCGTGCAAGCAGAAACTTTGGCGCAAATTTTTTGCCGTCTATACGTTTGTAGACACTCGGCAAACTCTAACACCGTTAGTTGCACCGTCGTTACGGGCAGGGAGGACGTGTGGCACATCTGTTTGCTGTGTATCCCATGTTACCGAGTGTTTTATTTCGATTTTACCGTGTATGTCTGATTTTACCAAGTGTTTTTCCGTAGGACACTCGGCAAAGGCGCAACTTTGCCAGGAATGGCCTTTTTGCCGGGTGTCGACCTTGCGATACACGGAGAACTGCTGTTTGCCGAGTATCCGAATGATAAACACTCGGTAGACACAAAAACATCCAGCAGAATCTCGTTTTCCGGTAGTGAGCCAAGCACAAGCTGTCCTGATGTCTCACACAAGTGACAAAAATCTACTACTCCCTCCGATCCATATTATTTGTCACTAAAATGGATGTATCTAGACATGTTTTAGTGCTAAATACATCCATTTCAACGACAAGTAATATGAATCGGAGGGAGTATCTCTGCACATTAAAAACCTCCTGATGTCTCACACACCTATCAGATCTATATATCTCACGCGTTAACTTCAAGTGTCAAGCCACCACATTGTCTTCACTCGACAGAACTATTGGTGTGAATGCTGTGGTTGTGGTGCCTGAATACTGGACTCGACCTTACAACAAGAAATTGGGGAGCATTGGAGCAAACGTGAAGTTGGAGTGCTACATATAAAAGGGAATACGGGCTATTTGTGGTTCTCTTTATAGGTCTCTTTATAGGCATGCATTCTGTATATACTACCTTTGTTCGGGCTTATAGGTACGGAGAGCATTTTTATATTGTTTGTAATTATAAGGACTATCTCATTTACTAGTCTCTTTCATCTAATGTATGTTCTTCTTTTCCTCACACTTTCCTCATGCATGTAAGACTATTGTGCATGCATAGATTAATAAGAGACGGTTATGAAGTGTCTTGGTATTAGCAACTTGGCCCCTTAGGATTAATAATTTCAAACAGAGGTAGTACCACAGCTAGCACGCACTAGCTTGGCAACAAGTGCATTAATAATTTCATCAAATTTGGTCCGGTGAAGGTTTGTTGTATTATTGCTTTACACTGTTGCTTTACAATCGAGTAGTTACAGGCTGTGAAATCTGATTTCTTGGAGGGCAAATTTTTTCTTGCAAATTTCTTGGAGGGAAATTGATTGCCTGTTCTTGCGAATTTGGAGAGGAATTAATTATGAGCCTAAACATACACTTTTTTTTGGCTTCGTCGAGGTTATTCTGTTTATTGTTAGGGTAATAGATGCGTGTATTACCAGAGGGCCAAAGGCCAGAATATATAGTACATGTACAGGTGCAAATATACAGAAAGCCCCCTAACATATGGGGAAACTACAATATACAAATATATATTCTAACATCCCCCCCCCCCTCAAACTCATGGTGGATCCACAGCACTGAGTTTGGAGAGTAAGAAATCATGTTGTGCGCGGGTTTGTGCCTTTGTAAAGAAATCTGCTAACTGCAAGTCTGAAGGCACATAATGAAGCGCAACAACACCTGAGCACGTGTATAAAAAGCATCAACACCAATATACGTGGTCACCTCATGCTTGACCAGATCACGTGCAATACTGATAGCACATGTACTGTCTGACAAAAGTGGAGTGGGTGTCGTAACAGAGACCCCAAAATCTGCAAGCAACCACCGTAACCAGGTCACCTCAGCGGTCACCGAAGCCATAGCCCGCAGCTCAGCCTCAACACTCGAACGGGAAACCGCTACCTGTTTCTTTGTCTTCCAAGCAACAAGCAAACCACCAAGAAACACACAGTAAGCAGAAAGTGAATGACGATCTGTAGGATCATTCGCCCACGTAACATCCGAGTAGCACTGGAGCTGGAGAGAGCTAGAACAAGGAAAGAAAAGGCGACGAGCAATCGTACCACGAAGATAACGAAGGACACGGAAGAGATGACTGTAGTGAACAGTGGTAGGAGCTGAGACAAACTGGCTCAGAATATGAACAGGATAAGAGATATCAGGACGAGTGATAGCAAGATAAACAAGACTCCCAACAAGATGTCGATAACGAGTGGGATCGGGAAGAGGATCACCATCAGTAGGACGAAGCTTAACATTAAGCTCCATAGGAGTCTCAACGGTGCGCTCATCCGCAAGAGCAGCCCGAGCAAGAAGATCCTGAATATACTTTTCCTGAGAGATAGAAAAGCCATCATAAGTGGAGGAAACCTCAACCCAAGAAAGTAGCGAAGAGGAACAAGATCAGTCATAAGAAACTGATCACGGAGCCGGGGCTTGGCAAAGGCAATATACTCAGGATCATCACCAGTAATGATCATATCATCAACACAGAGAAGGAGAAGAGTGCGGCCACGAGGAGAAGTGTGAACAAAAAGCGCTGGATCATGAGAACTAGGAGAGAAACCAGCAGCAGTCACCACAGAGGCAAAGCGCTCAAACCAGGCACGAGGGGCCTGTTTCAGGCCATAAAGGGAACGTCGAAGACGACAAACCATCCCATCGGGAACAGAATACCCAGGAGGAGGCTACATATAAACCTCCTCACTCAACTCGCCATTAAGAAAAGCATTCTGAACATCAAGCTGGGACACAGACCGGCGTCGAACAGAAGCAACATCAAGAAGAGTACGGACAGTGGTCATATGGGCCACAGGGGCAAAAGTCTCATCATAGTCACGGCCGTGTTCCTGCTAAAAACCACGAGCCGCAAGACGCGCTTTATAGCACTCAAGAGATCCATTAGAGCGGGTCTTAATTTTATAGACCCACTTACATGTGATAGGACGAACACCAGAAGGGGGAGGAACAAGATCCCAGGTGCCAGTGCGCTCAAGCGCAACAATCTCCTCAGCCATGGCAAGCTGCCATTCAGGATGACACGCGGCATCCCGATAAGAAGTCGGCTCGGAAATGACAGAGAGACCATAACTAGGAGAGTAACGGTCTGGAGCATGACGCTAACGAACATGCCGTGAAGAAGGAAGCTCATCCGCGGAAGATGACTCATCCGAAGAGGAGGAAGAAGGAACAACGGAAGAAGGGTCCGAAGCCGGAGAACGGGGAGAACTAGGAGAACTAGACGAAGGAGAGGATGGCGCCGAAAACAAAGGAGGTGCATCAGAAGGGGGAGGTGGAGGAGAAGAGACAACGGAAGGTGTATCAGGAAAAAGAAGAAAAGAGAGATCATCCGTTGGGTAAGTACCGGAGGTGGGGCGAGGATAGAAAGGATGCGTCTCATCGAACGTGACATCACGAGAGATGCGCATCCGACGACCAAAGGGGTCCCAACATCGATAGCCCTTATGCTCATCACTGTAGCCGAGAAAGACACACTCAACAGACTAAGCGGTCAGTTTGGTGCGTTCGCGAGGAGGGAGAATGACATAGCAAACACAACCAAATAAACGAAGAGTCGAGTAGTCTGGACAGGTACCAGAGAGACGCTCGAAAGGAATGCCACCCTGAAGAGCAGTAGAAGGCTGGATGTTAATGAGGTAAGTCGACGTAGCGACAGCCTCAGCCCAGAAATGCGGTGGAAGAGAGGAAGCAATCATCATAGCACGGGTAGTCTCAAGAATATGACGATGCTTACGCTCGGCGACACCATTTTGAGCATGGGCGCCGGGACACGAGAACTGAGCAAGGGTGCCCTGCTCAGCAAGGATGCCACGCAGGTGCTAGGAGATATACTCTCCTGCAGAATCAGCACGAAACACACGAATAGGAGTGGAATACTGAGTACGAACCATGGCCACAAAGCGCTGATAAATAGCAAGCACCTCACTGCGAGAGCGCATAAAAACAACCAGGTGTACCGTGAAAAATCATCAATGAACAAAATATAGTATCGATGGCCCCCTTTTGAAGCAAAGGGAGCTGGACCCCAAACATCTGAATGAACTAAATCAAAAGGTCGCTGAGATACAGACACACTAGTAGGATAGGGAAGCTGAATCTGTTTCCGTAACCTACAACCCTGACACGAATGTAAAGACACATCTCCTGAGACAGACCCCAGAAGACCACGACGAACTAATGACGATAAACGGGAGCCACAAAGATGACCCAGCCGATGATGCCACTGCTGAAATGAGCCGGTGACAGAAGCAGCAACCGCAGGAGAACTGGCAGAGGAAGTGTCAGCAGAAGGAACGCGAAGCTAGTCTAACTCCCATAGCCCCAGAGACTCAAGATTGCGAGGGCCAACTCCAACCAGAGCCTGTGTACGAAGGTCCTGAACAGCACAAGAATCAGCATTAAAAATGGCACGACAACCAGAATCAGTAAGCTGACTAGCAGAGAAAAGGTTCATCTTAAGACTGGGAACATGAGAAACATCACGAACAGAGAAAGAGGAAGTAGAGAGGGTGCCTCGACTAGAAACAAGAAGAGAGGTACCATCAGCCGTGATAACACGAACAGGAGAAATAAGAGAGCGAAGAGCAGAAAGAATAGAAGACACAGAAGTCATATGAAAAGAAGCTCCAGAATCCAGATACCACGGGGATGACGTACCTGACTGTGTAGAAGGTGATGGTCGCGCGGTGCCAGAAGAGCTAGGCATAGAACCAGCAGTACCCGACGAGGAAGAGCCTGTAGCAGCGAGCAAACTACGAAGACCACGGATAATATCCTGATCAGACAGTGCACCAGCAGGAGGTCCAGAAGCAACGGCAGAAGATCCTGAAGAGCCAGCCTGCCGACAAGCAAGGTACTGCTGACGTAAGCAGGGATCCTTCGTCCAGCAGCCAGAGATATCGTGGCCAGGCTTGCCATAGTGGGCGTAGGGAGGACGAGAACCACGAGGGTGCTGAGGCTGACTCTGACCCTGGGCCGGTGGAGCAGAGAGTAGCGGTGGTGCTAGAGACCGCGACGAAGCCGGCGGCACGGGGGGACCACGAGCAGCAAGAACAGATGGAACCTCAACAAGACCAGCACCACGAAGACGAGTCTCCTCAGCACGAAGCTCAGCCAGTACCTCAGAGAGCGGAACACGACCACGGGAAAGCAGCTGGGCACGACGCGGCTCAAACTCCTTGCGGAGCCGCGACAAGAACTCAAAGACGCGCTGAAACTCCAGATCCGCGCGCACAATCAGACAGTAGGGACAGGTGTTACACACAGCTATACGAAGAGAGTCAAGCTGACGCCAAATAGCAGCACTCTGAGTATAGAACTCATCAATAGTGGAATCACCCTTCTTAAGATCATGCTCCTGACGAACCACAGACAGATAAAGAGCATCTCCAGACTGCTGATAGTGCTGACGAAGAAAAGCCCACTGAGCAGCAGCAGTGGGAAGACCCATGAACTCAGCAGCATACTGAGGCAGAACACTGGAAGTGAGAACAGCAGCAGCACGAGCATCCTCATCTATCCACTAAGTGTACTCAGCCAGATCTAGCCGGTAGGTCGCAACAACAGTAGAGTGCTCCTGGACCTTCCGATCATAATCATCCCGAGCAGTATCATCAGCACTCTGGGCTGCATCGACCGCCTGAGTGGCATCGGGGGCAAGAGCAATGGGCGTCGGTGCAATAGGCGCCGTAGGCGCAACGGGACGCGGTGGACAGGAGACCTCACCGGAAAGCACACCCCAAAGGCGAAGACCGCGCATGTGGACGCGCATGAAGGCGGCGAAATCAGGATAATTCGCGCCAAAAAAGATCACCGGGCAGCGAGGAATCGCAACATAGCCCGACGAGGTAGACATAGCTTTTTTTTCTAGAACAGATCGAGATCAGACAGAGGCTGGACGCGGCAGCGGAGAGCTGGGGCGAGTGGCGGCTGGTCGGATCCGAGGCGGCCGGGCGGAGGCGGCGACGGCAGCCGGGGACGTAGGCGGCGGCGGCCGGGCGCGGCGGCGTGATGCCGGGGCGACGGCGGCGGCGGCAGCGAGGGGAGCGGCGGCGACGGCTGCGAAGGGAAAAAAGGCCTTACGGCTCTGATACCATGTTAGGGTAATAGATGCTTGTATTACTAGAGGGCCAAAGGCCAGAATGTATAGTACATATACAGGTGCAAATATACAAAAAGCCCCCTAACATATGGGGAAACTACAATATACAAATATATACTCTAACATTTATGACATAAAAGGTATGTCCGATCGAAAGCTTAAATGAACCGATATATACTAAACACCTACTTGACTCTTCTCGTGGTAATCAATATTTAACACGTACTCCTTCCAAAATATAGGATGTTTTATTTTTTTAAACGAATGTATATAGACTTCATTTATGTGTATATTCACTCCGAACCTGTCAAAAGGCGTTTAGATACGCAAAAGATAAAACATCTTATATTTTGGAACAGAGGAAGTACTTGCCTTTTAGCTGGACAATAGTACATGGTTCAAGACCCAATTTACTGACTATATCTTGACATCCAAGTTTTCTGGGATGTTCGGTGATGCTTGGTTTGATTTTTTTTTAGCTCGAGTCAAAGATCAAAACATGCGATCCAAGAAACTGAACGGTGTATCAAAATCTGTACGAGCCTTGCGGTCAAGATCATCCATATGGGTTAAACAGGACGTTGTGTTCCTGGTTAGGTCGTTGGGTTCATCCTGCCCTATTTCACGAGGAATCTATATACGGAACGCACATCACACGGAGAAACATGCTCAGTTGTCGACATTGAGCCCCTTAATATCCTACCGTTCTTGTTCTAGGGTTGGACATCAAAGGGTAGGAACATGAGAAATTTTATGGGCGACGACACGTCTCTTTCATTCATGTGTGCGTCAAAGCCTTATACAGGTTACAATATTTTCGAATTTAGCCCATGTACTATACTAAGATCCCCATTTCGAAAAAACTGTACTAAAATATAATACAGGTACCACATGCAACGCTTATATAGGTTCATGATTCGTCACACAACCAAGTTTATCTTCTATCTCGCGGAAAAAATTGAATGGCATGCATTTGTTTTCTCTATTGTGCGACTATGGTGCTCTATTCTTCTTCTCAAGACTGCACAAATTGAAGTGGTCGAATAAACACGGAGTTTGTGGTTCTCTTATGGGCATGCATCCCACTCACTTCTGCAGCTAAAACTAGCCTATGGCCAGTAGATGAGTTGCTGAAGCTAGGACCGGCTATGGCCAAAAGTTTGTATACCTTTTTCCCTTTTTGTCTTATGCCATGTAACCTATAATTATGGGTTTCCCCCTTCTTTAATGCATAAAAGCAGTGCTCCTGTTGTTCACGTCAAAAAATATCTAGTGCAAAAATAAGTTTGGTTGGCGACATATTTTTTTATATCAGGTTTTTCTTCAAACCAAACAGGACATAGGACTGACGAAAAATGCAATTCATCAATTTATTATGACAGTGCATGCTACTATGGACGTATAGACTTATTTGCTTTCCTTGTGAGGAAAAATCAACCGTAGCAAGTGTAAGTGCATGGCCAGGATCTATCTTGATGGGCATAATGACTATGTGTCCTAGTACATTGGTTGACATCAGTTTACTTGTACAGTTGTACGTATATGGTTTGATTTGCATGGTCGGTGGGTTCAGATCTCAACATCAGTTTATAGGCATACATTCTGTATGGGGGCTATACCACCTAGCACACACTAGTTTGGCAGAGAGTGCGTGTACTAATCCATCAAGTTTTACCAGCGAAAAAAAATCCATTAAATTGCTGATTCAGGTGCGAAACACCCAGACAGTTTGTTGTATTTTTTTTTACGGGAAGTTTGTTTTGTTGTTGTTTTTTCTATCAAGGGCATGTGTGGTGTAAAATCTGGTTCACTAGAGAGAAATTAATTATGAATTTAAACATACACCTTAATTTGACATGGTCGAAATTATTCTCCTTTTTACATTAAAAGTATGTCCGTTGTAAACCATACATGGACTCTATATAATTAACAAGTACTTGGCTCTTCTTGTGGTAATGCATATTCAACACGTACTTGCCTATTAGTAGCTTTTTTTAGGGAAACTTGCCTATTAACTGGACAACCGTATATTCTGACTTCATTTTGACATCCAAATTTTCTGGGATGTCTCGTGAACTAAACATGGTTTTTTTTGTCAACTAAGAGCATCTCTAGCCGAAGTATCAAATTTTAGGTGATCAAAAGCCTCCCTATTGTTTAGAGGAGCAAATTTGATCATCTAAAGAAGTGTGGTTCTTTACCAAACTCCTATATTTAGATATGAATTTTATTTTTGCAAACCAAATAATTTGAACCAAACACTCAATATTACAACCGAATTAATAAATTTAATAAACCAAATTATTCAATATTACAAACCGAATTAATAATGTAATAAATCAAAATGTTTGAGATCAAATGAATGATAGAAACGCAACTAAGAATTGGTGTAGATACGCCAATGATGCTCTACAAGATCATCTTCTAGCTGAGCATGCGTTTCCTTGTTCTCTATGGTTTGGTGCATTTTGAGAAAGCGTTGAATCCTATTTGCATCTTGCAATTGTGAGAAACAAACTCTTGTGCGTCTGAAACCGCCGCCGGAAATACTTCTAAGCATAAGTTGTATTGGGGTTGAAATAATCTCTCATGAGTTAGACAAGCCCCTCCGATGTATCTCGGTTAATCTACAAATGGCCGAATTTGGGATCCTAGCCTCGGCCTCCGAAAATCCTCGTTCAAAATCATGATCATAGTCATTTCTAAATCATCATATTCCTCCTCCGACAACGACGATGAAGAATCGTTGAAGATCATCTCCTTCAACCTCTTCATCTACGGCGAAGTTTAGAACCGCGGCCGGAGGAGTAGAGCCAAGGCGAGGGGAATATTTTGATCATCTAACCGATTTTAATACTTGGGCTAGAGATGCTCTAATAAATAATGTGAAAGATCAAACATGTTATCCAAAAAATCTTATTGGGTGGTTCGGCTCGCGGGGTTCAAGCTCGTCCACATTTGGCTAAACAAGGCCCCTGGTTTGCAGGCCGGTGAGTTTATCATGCCTGGTTTCACGGGGAATCTCTGCACGAAACACACATGCACGAATGGAGATGCACGGTTTTCCATGGCGAGCCACTCAATCTCCGGCCATGCCTCTCAACAGCTCATCTCTTCTATTCATATGTACAAGGCTTATACTACAGATTTATATGCGTCTGGATACATTTGATTCTAGATTTCTGTGCAGAGGGGGTACTATAATATTGGATGCTCCTGCACCGAATTGTATTCCCAAGCGTAACAGCCATAAAACTTGCATATTTAAAACTCCTGCTGCCTCACGCACCCAGGTTAATCTTCTATCCCGAGGAAAAATTCAACGCCATGCATTTGTCTTCTCTGGAGAGAGAATGCCGAATGTGATGCTGTGTTGCGCTTCGCTCGATTCCACAACTTGAAGTGGTCAAGTAAACAAGGAGTTTGTGGTTCTCTTTATAACTGCAGGTCCATTAAGTCTGTTGGACTTGATCCGGTGCAAAAAAAATGTATGGTTGGTGGCGTATCTTTTTTATCCCGTTGTTTCTTCCACCCAAGGACATAGGCCTAGTCACAAATTGATTCACCAAAATATGATTACCTTTTTTTCCGAAAAGGAAATACGTTACTTTTCAATCTAAAAATACACTGGCCTATTTTCATTCCTTAATGAAGGAAAATCAATGTACTAAATGTAATTACATGTTCATATATACCCATCTCAAACCCGAATCTGTTAAGAGCTTTTGATGAGTATAATGACCGTGAGTCCACAATTATTTTACCTTAGTTTACTCATGGGTACAAGAGTTCTTTTAAGATTTAAGTCCGACGGCAGTCTATGCCATTGTGCTATGTTCCGTTTATTTTGTGAGGTGCGCAGAGGATTAGGGATATGTATAAAGAAATTTTGATTTTTTGTGAGTGCACATATCGGCCAATGATTCTTTTTATAACGAAGAGCAAAGTTCCCCATTTCATTTTAGAAATTGAAGTATCCTAAACACATCAACATCATGTGCCGAGTTTCATGATCCTTGTGTATTTAGCATAGGAACTGCTACACCTTACTGAATCATGAACTCGAAAAGTTCAGGATACGAATAATTGGTGCAGTACAAAGACTGTAGAATAGTTTAAATGACACTCGAAGCTGGATGATAGCTGCATCTGTACCCAGTTTATTTTCAGCTGTTCATTAGTCGTCTTGTCCGCAAGCTCCCAGCCAGTCCACTTCTACCATGTAATGCCTTTGGTATAGGTATTTGTGACACCACTAGGATCAGGATTAGAGAAATCTCAGAACTTAGTTTGACATAAGTAGAGTGAGAGAATCGGTAAGACAATGGTGATCTTATGATAAAAATTTATTACAGCAAACTCATAACTGAGCAGATAACTGAAATATTATAAGGAGGGGTCACTGACCACAAATATCAAACAACGGAAAGCAAATTATGCTATTAAGTATAGCAAAATTAACAAATGATCTAAGAGCCTAAAGTATAACGATGACATCATCTCATAGGTTTCCGGCTACCAGCATGGAAGTCATCTGTGTCGGTGTCGACGTCGTACCAAACTCATCTTCAGGAAAATACTTATTATGCTACAAAAGTATCAACGCAGGAAGGGTGAGTACATGATGTACTTCGCAAGACTTATGGCTGGTGGAGCTATTTTGCATAAAGATATTTTTATTTGTCAAATAAGGAGTAGAAACTCGTCTAATCAGAACATTTTAAAAGGGGATAAGAGAGTGACATCTCCAACTATAATCATCATCTTTTGATATCCACCAAGTCATCATCATTTGAACCTCAATTATGATCACCCCTCGTACCCTGAGGAAGCATCCTTAAGAACACTTTCATCTCCAAGTTTTACGATTGGGTTATTGTTCTCTATGATCCTAGAATCTGGTCATCAAGTCATTCATAACTATGAACACGGATTTTTGAAAAGATTTAACCCTGCAAGGGTGTACACCTTTATCCACACATACCAACCGACTCTTAATGTCACATGATCACCCCTATCCTTTACCTTACTTTCGCCAAGACCATGAGTCACGCCCTAACGAGGGTTCCGTCATAATGGGTTAAATCCTGAAGCCGGTACCTAGGGATATGAGGCGAGGCTGGTTTACCATAGGAACCATCTCAAGCAACCTCGACCACATCCTATATGAAATGCACCTTTTTCACAAATGTTTTCAATGTGTATGCCAAATGGAACGTCCAAACTATGTGACTCATAGAATATACTGGGTAAGTTAGTGAGTCGAAGGCTTTTCTAGGCCCCGTGTGATTGTACGCTCGTCTCGGTTCCAAAGGCAAGAACTCGGGTCCTAGTGGTGCCAAGAATGAGACTACAAAAACCACATGCCACCGTGGCCTCCCATACAACACTTTAGCATGTTTACCTCACTTCATCATTGATCTCCTGCAATAGATAGGATACTCTATCTATCGATAAAAGACCACAGTAGAATAGTATGCATCACGGCAAAAATTGAAATACTTTAAAAGCATGGAATTGTATAATGGTGGGGCTATGCTTAACTTTCCCCAATAACAGATCTTCAGAAACCTTGTACATGACTTGATTATAGTTGGTCAAGTATTGATCATCGATCTTCGATGATATTGATCTCTAGCTTTGGTATCGGACTTGGTTTCGCATTCTACCAGGAAGAAAAAACACTGAAAAGAAGGGAAAACAATCAAAACATGGCATTGATGCAATGCTCAACTAAGAATGGTGATATGCCAGGTTAAATAGTACTGATATAAAACCATAATATATGCTTGATCATTTTAAACAGGGTCCGAGGGGTATAAACCCTAAATCAGGGAAACCCCAGAAACACCTGTTGGGGTTCATTTTGTTCTTCTAATTAAACTTTTCATGGAAGTTTCTTAACGATTCATCATTATGATGCTAAAATGTAGATCTCATTTTTATGATCATTTTGATATATTATACATATATATATATATATATATTTATGACTTATAGAATACAACATATGCATTTTATAGCAATTAATTGTTTAAAACTGTTAAAAGAATTACTTGCAGCACACTGACATCAGTAGAACCTAACCTAATCTTTTCTCTCCGAGGTAGATCGAGACCCAGACACTGACTGTTGGGTCCAGGTCCATGTTAGATAGCCACGTAGGCGACACGTCAGCTACACGTGGCGCCATGTAAGCGCCACATAGGCGACACATCGGCATGACGGAACCTTGTCATACTATGGTCGGTGACGGCGAGGGAGGGTGCGCGCAAGCAGGTGAAGTAGCACATTCGAACCAGGCCTTCGATACGAACCAAAAGAGGGTGACACCGCTACCTAGAGAGTCACCGGAGCACCTACTATGTCGAGCTATTGCGGCAGTGCACGGAGAGCTATGGCGTGGTGATGATCCAGCAAGAAAAAAAGAGGGAGGAGCGGTGCTAGAGCGTCACCAGCTCACCGGGATGATGTTGGTGAGGTCAGTTTGGCCGGAGGAGGTCAGGGTGGATGCCAATGGCGATGGTAGCGCTCGGACAGAGGGGGTGAAGACAACTCGATCCAGACGCCAGAGGGCCTCCCAGCTTGCGTGCTTCAATGAGGACGACGAGTGAGATGCAGCGGCCTCAGCTGGACTCAGGGCAACCGGAGATGGCGGGGAATTTGGTGACCGTCGTCTAGGGTTCGGGTGAAAAGGGGGAAATACAAGAGAGAACCAGAGGAAGGAAAAGGGGAGGATAAGGACGAGCGTGAGACGACAATCTTTATGGCATTCTTATCCTGCGAGGCGACCACAGTGGCAACGGGAATCGCAGCGGCGAGGTGACGGATGGTGTCGGTGCATCCACGCAGTACCTTTCGCGCGTGAGGAAGACGACAACGAAGTGGTATGCGCGCTGGACCAGCTGTGGGCTACAACTGCTGCACGCGAGTGGCAGAGAGAGGGAAGGGAGCTAGGCCGCTAGCCGAGTTAGGGTTAAAACCTTTTTATTTTTCTGTAAACCCATTTTCCTTTTTGCATATGCATCTATAAACTATTTTTGAGTAAATCAAAATAATCGAAGAGCATTTTAGAAATTTTGAAATGTTGCAAGGGCCCTTCATACTATTTGGATCCACACATTTGAACTTTTCAAAATTTCAAAACTATTTGAAATAGATTCAAAAAGAGACACTACAACACGGAGCTCGGGCGTTAGATGAGTAGGTTGTTCTCCTCGCTAGGAGGAAGTCCACACACACACAAAACAATGCCTTCAACCAGGTCATTGCTACGCACACCCTGTTAAGATCAGACCTTGGGGTTTCACCCTGTAGGTTTCGACACTGAATTCCTCCTGTGATGTTGCCCTCGCTTGCCAATGTCGCTGCTCCAAATTACAAAACACCAAGCCAGGAAACCTACATCTCTAGGACTCGAACTACCATTGATAGTCTTCAGTTCTCGGTTTCCGTGCCACTCCTCGTGTCTGACTTTACTGTGGAACCAGGCATGTCCCATAATGGAAACAGACCACAGAGCTTGACAACACCACCTCTAAAACCAAACGGCTAGCAAAAAACGTGATTGCGCGTGACCGAAACACCGTACACATCGGCTAACTCTAGGCATGTCGTCCATTTGGAATGCACCGATGGAGTCTTTCGGAACTCGGTAGTCCACCCAAGATCAATGACGACTTGCGTCGGGTAGTTCTTCATCATGGCGGGAGGGAAATCCAAGGACAACCACCTTTATTCAAGCCAAACCAGAACAACAGTCCCCACGCTGATGGGGTTCGTTGCATGGAAAACAAAAAAATCCTACGACTGCAACCAATAAGATCAATCTAGGAGATATATGTAACACTTTCAGATGGACTCACCCTCGAAGATCATCACACGGGACAATGTTCCCGCAAACAAACATGAATGTTGTAGAGTGTACCCGACTGTTCTCAAGGATGCGATGACAGTACCACATGTGCAGCACCTCCGTAATCGGTCACACGTACGGTGTGTTGATGACTTCTGTCCCTCGCTCCAGCGCGGCAGCGGGAGTAGGGGATCCTCGGGAAATCCGCCAACACTATGACATGGTGGTGCTGGTGGTGGATAAGACCTTGAGCAGGGCTTCTCCTAAGCACCTCACTTGTGGCAATAGAAAAGGCTAGAAGGGGAGGAAAATGCTAACCAAAAGGCATATAAGAGGAGAGGTGAGTGTGTGTGAGATGAGAGGAGGAGGAGGAGGCCTTTTATAGGCGAGGGGGTGGCAACAAACGCAGCCACTTTTCGTTGGGACTCCAAGTGCAGAGTGTGGTAGCAAGCTTATTTTTCCCACAAGGGTGACTCGAGGGTTTATATCGAACTCTCGGGGAATTGCATAGATATTTGTCTTCTTCTCTTCAAGCAACCCGTAAAGTAAAATAATTTGTCTTGTGTCCCCAACTCCACCAAGTGGTTGTCAAGCACAAGGTTTCGTATTAGTATTATGAAATAAAATATAAACAAAGTAAATAAAATAAAGGAATACAAACTAGATGAGATGGAAGATAGTAAAGTTGTTTTGGAGTTTTTATGGGTGATTGCAAGTAGAGAAAGTATTTTCCTATTTTCAAAATAATAAATTGCATAAATTATAAATGATAGTAGATGCAAAGGAAAGGTGTTTCTTATGATAAAAATCGGACCGGGGTTCATGGGTTCACTTATCTACTCTCTTTTTAGGTTGTAATGATCACAAAACAATTGATCAATGATAAAGATTCATGGAAATTCTATAAGTGCTTGATGAAAGGAATTAATATGGGCATCACATTCTAATATTGAGATGGAATACATCTTTCTCTTATACTCCTCAAGAAAGGGAAATCTCCATGCAATTTTTATTTAAGAACAAATCAAAGTATAGCTTGAAGCAATATTATATGATGCTTGAAATAAAAATATGCTACCTTGATCTAACAAGGTCATCACACTGTCACGTGATATCTAGCACATGATTTCACTTTATCTCTAGTGAGGCAGCAAAAGAAAGGTAAAAACCAAAGTAGATATTGAATATTATGTGTCACAATTTAGTCTCCACCCCCATGCTACTCCATCTAACACACACTCCTCCCCATAAAAGTTCTTACATACAAGTTGGATCAAAATAAGCAAATAAGAACGGGGTGCATGATATGCATCTATTAGAACATCTTACACAAAATATATTCCAATCTAAAATATCAAATCATAGAAGAAAGATCCACCACATAGGAATTACAAATATGACCATAATCATGTTGAGCAGCTCATATGATATAAGATCTATGAAAAAAAGAGAGAAATAGATCAAGCTACTGCCACAAACCCATAGCCCAGAGGTCGACTACTCCCTCTTCATCATGGTGATGAAGCTGGAGATGTTGGAGAGGGTGGAGATCTCCCCAGAGATGGATCCGATGGAGTTTCTCCCTCCAATCTTCGTCGGATCTGACTCTGTTTGGTGGTGTTTTCGTCACTGGTGGCTTATGGTGTGTCCTTCTCCAAGGATGCCCTAGGGGATCCTCATATAGGGATTTTTAGGTGAAGAGAACTCCGTCGGCAAAAGAATCAAGGAGATCGGCCGATCGAGGAGCAAACGATCATGGGTAGCGTGCCCACCAGGCCTGGGCGTGCCACCTAGACTCGTTTGGCCCTCCTAGCCCTCCTAGTGAGATTCCAGTGCTCTAGATGCTTCTCGTGGATAAATATTGGCATTCCCAAAAGTGTAGGTCCATTGGACTTCGTATAGGTCCCGAAACATCAAAAACATTGAAAACATGGTTTTTCTGCCCTGCAGGGTTATAACCAAAATAAAGGGGATCATTGGTAAATCCCCAAAAATCAATATAAAACGTGGATATAACATTGTATATGATACAAATATGTTGGAAAACATGTTAACAAACTACAAAGTTCATGTATGCATTTTACATGCATCAACATCCCTAAGCTTAACATATGCTCGTCATCGAGCATGAAGGTGATAAAACTAAACAAGGACTTTGGAGTTAGTTACCGTTGCTTCCTGCATTATCATGTAGAGTTCATAGGCTCTATTCCTTTCAATGAAACATAATATGCAAGTGTACTATCAAGTTGTATCTTTTACACATCAATAAATAAGAGACTCTTTTCATGATTGGCATTGGTGTTTTCATGCCTTTATTTTTGGGTTACTTCTTTTTTTCAATCCCTTGACTCAAAGACTCCCTTCTTAGTTTTATGTATGTCTTCCTGTGAGATGTTTTGGATCCTGTACTAAAAGTAAGGATTGAATACATATGTTAATCCTCCATAAAGAATATAAAATAGAATTTTGAGCTATGTAATTCATGTCAAGAATACTAATAAGGATGGGGTTCCCAGTATCTTTTTATTTCACTTTGTTTTAAAGATTCATATGGTTTATGTGCTAAACATCTTACAAGTTGATTGTTTCATGCACCTAGACTATGAACTTGCACTCCTCATGCTACTTAACTTAGGCATGTCATTGTATACTCATGTTGGATTATGAAACCGCATCACTGAAGTACCTCTTGCCCATGTGTAGCTATATGCCCCCTTTTTTGGCATTTGTTTATTTTCTTATTTATTCATTTATTCTGCATAAAAGATAATATAATTCCTTGGTTGTGTTGAAGGTGGGAGCGGGGTAGTATCTCTACTCCAGAAGACAAGAAAAATAGACATATGAATCATATCAACAGGGATCATCATGTTGTAAGTTTCCACCATGTCATGCATGGCTTTGGCTAGCGGTTCAAGACCGTTTTCTACCAACATGCCTACTACAGTGTGCACACTTCATTTCACATCGTTGCAATCCATAGGTAGAACTTAAACATGATTGATATTCAACATTTAACATTGAAAGCTTTGTGCCATGCCAGTCATGGTTTAGCTAACAACCACTAATAAGATGTGAAGCACAAAAATTTCCATAGTGGTATCACCCCAAAAATTACTTTTTTATGAGCTTTAAAATACATGAAAAAGGGTGTTTTTAAGAGTGTTTGGAGGATTAACATACATACTATACTTGAAAGTAGATTTTGCCACAAGTAGGTGGGTATGCCTAGTCTAGTTTTAAGGGGCTTGGAATAAGTCTTAGCTTGTGTAGAAAAGGCTTAGCAAAAAAGAGATCTAAAGAGTGTGCCATCTAGTTTATAATGTAAAAATCTATTTTCTCACCCCGTTTCTTAATTTTGAACATAAATATTCACAAGAAAATGATACAAATTAATAGGCATAAAACATATCATGCTTCGTATAAAACACTTGAGCTTAAGAAATAGACACAACATGAATTTCAACTTTTATTTTTATCTCCCCTTTTCTTTTATTTCATGGCGTTCTTATTCAGTTTTAATCTCATTAAGGTAAATTTTATTTTTATTAGCTGATCATAAACATTTATAATAATGGTGGTGGTGGTCTTTCTAACGCAAAACAAAAATATAAAGACAAAATAGATGCTCTAAGTTTCTACGATAGTTCTATGTTGCTCAAAAAACAAAGTTTAGAGGTTTGCAAACCGAGAGTTGAGTTGGTGCAGCGGGGTGCCTTGGGCATCCCCAATCTTATGGTTTTTTACCATCCTTGGATTGCTCTTGGTGTGGTGTTTCTCTATTCCCTGTCAAAAAACTTCAACACAAAACTTTTTCTCCCATCTCTTTTCTGAGAGGAGACATCGGTGGCACAAGAATATAATAGTTGCTGCTTATATATCAAAGACAAAATTCTTTCTAAATGTTCCAGCAAGCATAAAATGTTCCTACATATCCCTAGCGTATAATATGACTCATATAAATCATTTTAAGACACTTGGAAATGATTAAAACAAAACATGGCAAAATCTATCCAGACTTTTAGCAACAACAAAACGATTTTTTGTCGCCCACGTAGACATGTCCGGAATTTTAGACAATATTTGTTCATACATAGGATCAAAATTTGTAAATTCTGTATGAATTTGAGCGCGATCGGAGTTACAGAAAAATCATCAAATTCACGCACTTAAAATTGTTATTCAGAAATTTGCTACTCCATATGTTTAGCAACTTTTAGAACATTCAAAATGGGTTCCACTTGGTACTTTATTAAAAACTTAAGAAAGAAAAGCAAAATAAAACTCTCTTGCTAAGAAAAAGTTCAAAACAAAAATCCAAAAGAAAAATAACCGGGTTGCCTCCCACAAAGTGCTTTCTTTATATCCATATAGCTAGGCTTTACTTACTTGGTTTAGGTGATGTGGAACTCATGGGATAGCTTGTGCTTCTTAGCTACCTCCTTATTCCTTGGAAATTGTTCCATACATTATACCAGGGTCCCATGGTATGCTCATGCCGATCAAATAAATAATAGAATAGGAACATGGTATCGAGTAAGACCAAAAATGAGAGTGATAATAACAAAGTCTAACTTTCTTCCTATGCATAGGACTTTTATATTTGAATAAGGTACAACAAACAAGAGTATACATATGCATATTATCATTAGGTGAATGAGTTTTATAATTATTGCAACATCAGGAGGGAATTGACAACCTCCTCTTTCATAATAGTTGCAAGTACTAGAAGTTAATTTAGCAATATGACCATTGGAAGCATGCAAGTTTGTAAAGTTTGTTTTATGAAGATGATTATTATAATTTTCATGGTATTCATTAGCATGCTTTCCTATTTCAAAATAGTTGCTAGTAATCTTTTCATTATTAAGATTATGGTTGGAATGAAGATTTTCAACATAAGGTAATTCCAAACCACATATATAGGTTCTAGTAAGTGCATATTTCTCCTCTATAGTTAAAATAGGAGAGTTCAAGAATATTATAGGACTCTTAGTCATAAGGTTATCATCATAGGTAGCAAGTTTATCATTTATATCTTCATTTTTTATACATGGATGGTTATCAAGAAGCATAGGGCCATCATCTAAAGCATTTTCATATAGCATATATAAACAAAATTCCTCGTAATCATCAAAAAATTTAGTAGTAGCGTTATTAGTAGTCAAAGGTGCACCATTAATTTCATCATAATAGGAAGATTTCTCATAAATAACCATTTGACTTTCAATTCCCCCACAAGAAATGCATGGATTTTTAGTTGGACAATTATCATAGCATGGGTTATCATAGATGACAAATAACTTCTGAGTTTAAGTGTTACTATCATTTGATAATTAGGGTGGAATATCCCACTCTTCCCCAGCCTTAGGTTGAATTATCTCTACTTCATTTTATTCTTCACACATTTGTTCTTTCAAGCTTTGTTTTCATCATCTTTTTCTTGCAATATATTAGTACTTTTCATGGAAGAAAGAGTTCTTTCTTTATATTTAATAAGATAAGCATTATCACTAAATTCTTCGTTGCAAATTTGAAGGATAATATCTATGTTTCCTTTCATTACATGAGCATCATGACTAGTTGCATTGTTTGATCTATAAGAGAGTCTAGCTCATGGGCTCCCACATAGGCAATATATTTATCAACTTGTTCTATATCATGGC
Source organism: Avena eriantha (assembly GCA_910589775.1). Lineage (NCBI taxonomy): Eukaryota > Viridiplantae > Streptophyta > Magnoliopsida > Poales > Poaceae > Avena > Avena eriantha. The sequence goes on along the minus strand of CAJUXJ010001822.1, from coordinate 112,632 downwards.
ATAAAAATTTACACTCTTGGTAAGAAGAAATAATAAGATCACTATTATGCTTACATTGATAGTGAGAGTGTTTATAGTCTTTTTTAGTGCAACAAGTTATATCATGTGATTCACAAAAGTAAATAGCAAATTGATTGAGATCTGTAAGAAATTCATCCATTCTATTTTCTTCTTTGGTTGACCTATATTCATAGTAGGATTCCAACATTTTGGCATGACCTATAGGTATGTGGATTCCAAGTTTCTCCGTACTTTAGCATACATATTTAGAGGTTATACTAATTTTTATGTGTTTTTTGACTTAATAAGACTAAAAACAAGACTAAATAAAATACTTTAAAAATCTAAAGGAGAAGAAAAAGATCGCAGTGGTGCAACCTCCCCAAGCTTGGGTTGTTGCACAAGTTGATGAACATGAAGACACCAGAAAATAATCTAGCAGCCGTCGTGGGAGTTTAACCATGCTACAGCCACTGTGATATGTCTCCACCAATTCCCCGGCAACAGCGCCAGAAAATAGTCTTGATGGCAACAAGTGCAGCCACTTTTCATTGGGACTCCAAGTGTAGAGTGTTGTAGCAAGCTTATTTTACCCACAAGGGTGACTCAAGGGTTTATATTGAACTCTCGGGGAATTGCATGGATATTTTTCTACTACTCTTCAAGCAACCTGTAAAGCAAAATAATTTTTCTTGTGCCCCCAACTCCACCAAGTCATTATCAAGCACAAGATTTCGTATTATTATTATGAAATAAAATATAAACAAAGTAAATAAAAGAAAAGAATACAAACTAGATGATATGGAAGATAGTAAAGTTGTTTTTGGGGTTTTATGGGTGATTGCAAGTAGAGAAAGTATTTTTGTATTTTCGAAATAATAAATTGCAGAAATTATAAAATGATAGTAGATGCAAAGGAAAGGTGTTTCTTATGATAAAAATCGGACCGGGGTTCATAGGTTCACTTATCTACTCCCTTGTTAGGTTGTAGTGATCACAAAACAATTCATCATTGATAAAGATTCATGGAAATTCTATAAGTGTTTAATAAAATAAATTAATATGGGCATCACATTCTCATATTGTGTCGTGGTGGGATCATGGCATATGCCATGGGTAGGCTAAAGTTGGGGTCGATGGACACTAGAGGAATCCAGGGAGGGATGATGATCTGAATACCTCATACGAAAGAACTCAGAGAGACACGATATACCCAGGTTCGAGGCTCTCCTAGTGAGATAACACCTCTACTCCTGTATCTAATGTCATATAACTTTCTATGCTTGTGGCTAGAATGGTGCTCCTTGAGCTGTATTCCTATGCCTCTAATGGAGAGAGCAGAGGAGGAAGAACCCATGCTCCTATTGAGTAGAGGGGAGAGGAGCCCTTTTGGGGGCCTCCCAGAGAACGATCTCCCTGGTGCTCCTTATAAAGGGGAGTCCAGGGGACAAGGTATGTCATCTTAAGTATTTGTCTATGAGCTAGCTTGTGGGTACTTGCATGGTCATCTTGTCCTTTAGTGAGTCATCAGTCTTATCCCTTTGGCATATTCCTTAGCATCTTAGGAGATGCCCATCATATTTCCTAGCATCTCCTAAGATGCCTAGCATATTCTCTAGCATCTCCTAAGATGCCCAGCATATTCCTTAGTATCTTGGACCAATAGTGCTAGTCTAAGCCAGAGGCGTCCAAGACTGGCACATGACGTAGGCTTGACCTGGCTTGGAGGAACATCGATGTAGAGGTTGGGGTATGTTTGATGATGAATAAAGAGGTATATGGGGTGAAGTAATTCAGCCTGGTGAAGTAAAATTCGGCCCTAGGGGAGGTAACTCGGCCCGGGGGGAGAAATAGGGCCCAACTGAGTGATAAATAGTGCCCCAGCCGAGTTACGCCAGGCCTAGCTGGAGTATTCCTGGAGTCATCCCAGGCTGGAGAGAGATTATTTGGTGCAGAGGTGGCCTAGCCGAGTTCTATTGAAGATCAGCCCAGGAGGGGGGCATCAGCCCAGCAGGGCAGCGCTGAGGGGAGCCCGAGATGGGCCGGCCGGGGTGATGTTGATGCCGGCATGTCTGGGTGTGGCGACGTGGTGGTGCTAAAGCCCCGCGGTGGGACGAGTAACCCTCACTCTGGCCCACCCGGGTGAAGAGGCTGGCAAGGTGGTGGTGAAGCTGAGGCGGTGGCGACCCGGGGTGGGCTGAGGTTTAGCGAGAGCCCGCCCACCCAGGGGGAGAAGCGATGTTGGGCGGTGGTTCGGTTGAGGAGACGAAGCGACGGGAGTTAGATAAGGAGTTAAAGAGGTGGCGCCAGAGTCTGTTTTCTAGTGATGTGAAGATGGGCTAACATGGAGCGATCCGGCCTGGCCGGGTTCTACTGGCGAGGTTCGCTGCTCCATGGTCGGCCAGCTAGGGCCCAGCCGGGGTCCAGCCAGGATATTTTCACTGTTTGGCCTAATTCAGCCTGTAAAACCTTACTCATGCCTATTTTAGTGTAACTCGGCCCAAGTGTAGTTTCTTCCTCCTTTTCTTTATTATATTCTCTTCATACCTTATTTTCTCTCTCATGCCTTCTATTTGAATCACTTATATACCAACTCTGGGGTATCCAGGGTCACACCCCTGACATTAGTCCCCGAGGCTATGTGGGATTCATAGAATCGCGCATAGGCTTCATATTGAAATATCCCTGGAGTTGTACATCGATTTTCAATATGAATTATGCGAATTAACTATCGTCTTATAGCCTTCAATGGGCAAGTTGACATATAACCCTTTTGAGTAAGTTTGTGACTTCTGGCCTTCTCGGACTCTGGTCATAACCCTTTTAGGTAAGTTTGTCACTTCTGGCCTTCTTTGGCACTGGTCTTAACCCTTTTGGGTAAGTTTTGTGACTTATGGCCTACTTGGGCAGTGGTCTTAACCCTATTGGGTAAGTCTTGTGACTTCTGGCCTTCTTGGGCACCGGTCTTAATCCTTTTGGGTAAGTTTTGTGACTTCTGGCCTTCTTGGGCACTGGTCTGAACCCTTTGGGTAAGTTTTTTGACTTCTAGACTTCTTGGGCACTGGTGTTAACCCTTTTGTGTAAGTTTTGTGACTTCTGTCCTTTTTGGGCACTGGTCTTAACCCTTTTGGGCAAGCTTGTGACTTCTAGCCTTCTTGGGCACTGGTCTTAACCCTTTTGGGTAAGTTTATGACTTATGGCGTTCTTGGGCACTAGTCTTAACCCTTTTGGGTAAGTTTATGACTTCTGGCCTTCTTGGGCACTAGTCTTAACCCTTTTGGGTAAGCTTGTGACTTCTAGCCTTCTTGGGCACTAGTCTTAACCATTTTGGGTAATCTTGTGACTTCTGGCCTTCTTGGCACTGGTCTTAACCCTTTTGGGTAATTTTATGACTTCTCGCCTCTTGGGCACTGGTCTTAACCCTTTTGGGTAAGCTTGTGACTTCTGGCCTTCTTAGGCACTGGTCTTAACCCTTTTTGGTAAGCTTGTGACTTCTGGCCTTCTTGGGCACTGGTCTTAACCCTTTTAGGTAAATTTATGACTTTTGGCCTTCTTGGGCACTGGTCTTATAAATTTCAATCCGAGTTATCCCATCCGAGATATAATTGCTGAGTTACATGACGCAAATCTGACATATGTCTCAGATCCGAGTTACTTGACTCAAATCCGAGTTACTTGACTCAAATCCGAGTTAGTAGGTAACTAGGCAAGCTGAGGTAAATCCGAGTTACAAGGTAACTAGGCAAGCTAAGGTAAATCTGAGTTACAAGGTAACAAGGCAAGCTGAGTTAAATCCGAGTTACAAGGTAACTAGGCAAGCTGAGATATGATATGACCTTATGATATGCTAGCAAACTGCCATAGATATGGATCCGAGATATGATACGACTATGATATGGTGGCAAACTGCCATAGACATGGATCCGAGATTGAGTATGATGAGTTCAAGATACGCTAGCAAATTGCCATCCGAGATATGGAATAACCTGGCAAACTGATTCAAATAATAATTCAAGGTATAAGATAACCTGGCAAGCTGAGGTAAAGAATGATCCTAGGTATAAGATAACATGGTAAGGTGAGTTCAGTACTAATACGAGTTAAGGTAACCTGACAAGATGAAGTAAATACCAATCCGAGTTAAGGATAACCTGGTAAGCTGAAGCAAATACCAATCCGACTTAAAGATAATCTGGCAAGCTGAAATAAATACCAATCCGTGTTACAAGGTAACCAGGCAAGCTGAGTTAAATCTAAGTTACAATGTAACTAGGCAAGCTTAAGTAAATACCAATCCGAGTTAATCTGAGTTACAATGACTTGGTAAGTTTTCTTATCAATAGACGTAGCCTAAAGACATATAGCAGTTGACATATACGAGATCAAGGCACATCTTATGTCTACTCCAAGTTACAGTTCTATGCATGGAGACACCGAGTCCCCGAGATACTTTTTATATCTTTAGGTGACTCAAGTGATACGTTGGCTAGTCCCCGGGTTGAGTTATCTCCTTCCCTGGGTGAATTGCTAAGTGATTGAGGGTGATAGCCCCCGAGTGACATTCGGGGTTATCTCATGTGCATGTTGGTTGAGTTAACTGATACTAATTGTATGCTTGGTGAGGAGGTTGAGTTATGCTAGTTGAGTCATGCTTGCTGAGTCAACTAATACTTACAGTACTGTTGGTGAAGAGGTTGAGGTTGAGGTTGAGTCATCTCAACAAGGGAGGCATGTATGCCAACTCCCCTGCTCTCTATACGTTGGGGACGAGGATGCAGAAGCTTTCGATCAATGGTGAAGTGGAGCTTGATGAAGACGTTCCTGTCTAGATGGAAACCCAACCAGCGCCTCTAATCAGCCCCACGGTGGGTGCCAAATGTCGTGGTAGTATCACGGCATATGCCATGGGTAGGCTAAAGTTGGGGATGATGGATAGTGGAGGAATCCGGAGAGGGATGATGAAGTGAAGACCTCATACGAAAGAAATCAGAGAGACACAATATACCTAGGTTCGAGGCTCTCCTAGTGATATAACACCTCTACTCCTGCATCTAATCTCATATAACTTGCCATGCTTGTGGCTACAATGGTGCTCCTTGAGCTGTATTCCTATGCCTCTAATGGAGAGAGCAGAGGAGGAAGAACCCATGCTCCTATTGAGCAGAGGGGAGAGGAGCCCTTTTGGGGGCCTCCCAGGGAACGATCCCCCTAGTGCTCCTTATAAAGGGGAGCCCAGGGGACAAGGTATGTCATCTCAAGTACTCTCTATGAGCTGGCTTGTGGTTCCTTGTCTGGTCATCTTGTCCTTTAGTGAGTCATTAGTATTATGCTTTTGGCATATTCCTTAGCATCTTAGGAGATGCCCAGCATATTCCCTAGCATCTCCTAAGATGCCCAGAATATTCCCTAGCATCTCCTAAGATGCCCAACATATTCCTTAGCATCTTGGACCAGTAATGCCAGTCCGAGCCAGGGGCGTCCCAAGACTGGCACATGACGTAGGCTTGACCTGACTTGGAGGAACATTGATGTAGAGGTTGGGGGTACGTCTGATGATGAATAAAGAGGCATATGGGGTGAAGTTATTCATCCTAGTGAAGTGAAATTCAGCCCTGGGGGGAAGTAACTCGGCTCGGGGGAGAAATGGGGCCCAACTGGGTGATAAATAGTGCCCCAGCCGAGTTACTCCAGGCCTAGCCGGAGTATTCCTAGAGTTGGCCCAGGCTGGAGAGAGCTTATCTGGTGCAGAGGTGGCCCAGCCGGGTTCTGTTGAACCTTGGCCTAGGTGAGGGGCAGCAGCTCAATAGGGCAGCGCTGAGGGGAGCCCGGGATGGGCCGGCCGGGGTGATGTTGATTCCAGCCCATCCGAGTGTGGCGAGGTGGTGGTGCTGACGCTCCGTAGTGGGCCGAGTAACCCTCACTCCGGCCCACCCGAGTGAAGAGGCTGGCAAGGTGGCGGTGAAGCTGAGGCAGTGGTGACCAGGGGTGGACCGAGGTTTAGCAAGAGCTGTCCCACCTAGGGGGGCAGCGATGCTTGGCAGTGGTTCGGTCGAGGAGGCGAAGCACCAGGATGCGTCGGGGCTCCCTTGGCTGGTGTTTGGAAAGGTGTTGAAGAGGTCTCGCCGGGGTCTATTTGCTAGTGATGTGAAAATGGGCCGACATCGAGCGATCCGGCCCGGCCGGGTTCTGCTGGTGAGGTTCGCTACTACGAGGTGGGCCGGCTGGGGACACGTCGGCCTAGCCAGGCTCCAGCCGGGATATTGCAATTGTTTTGCCTGATTCAGCCTGTAAAACCTTACCCAGGCTGATTTTAGTGGAACTCGGCCTCAAGTGTATTTTCTTCCTCCTTTTCTTTATTCTATTCTCTTTATACCTTATTTTTTTCTCATATGCCTTCTATTTGAATCACTTATATACCAACGCTGGGGTATCCGGGGTCACACCCCTGACATATTGAGATGGAATACATCTCTCTCTTATTGTCCTTGCATTTCAAAATATAAGACATTTTAGCTTTGTGAAAGGAGTGTATCTAGACTCCTTTTAGTGTCTAGGTTCACTCCAAACCTAGATGAACCTAGACACTAAAAGAGGTCTAGATACACTTCATTTACAAAGCTAAAACATCTTATATTTTGAAACGGAGGGAGTACTCCTCAAGAAAGGGAAATCTCCATGCAATCTTGATTTAAGAATAAATTAGAGTATAGCTTTAAGTAATACTGTATGATGTTTGAAATACAAATATGCTACCTTGATCTAACAAGGTCATCACACTTTCACGTGATAACTATAGCACATGATTTCACTTTATCTCTAGTGAGGCATGCCCACCAGGCCTGGGCGCACCACCTAGGCTCGTTTGGCCCTCCTGGCCCTCCTGCTAAGATTCTAGTGCTCCATATGCTTCTCGTGGAACAATATTGGCATTCCCAAAAGTCTAGGTCCATTTGACTTTGTATAGGTCCTGAAACATCAAAAACATTACAAACAGGGGTTTTCTGCCATATAGGGTTATAACTAAAATAAAGGGGATCATTGTTAAATCCCCAAAAATCAATATAAAACATGGATATAACATTATATATGATGCAAATATGTGGGAAAACATGTTAACAAACTACAAAGTTCATGTATGCATTTTACATGTATCAGGGGACACCCCAAAGGTCCATGGTGTGGCAGCCATGGTGGTGCCACCACCTCTCCCCCATTTATGTGGGTGGATGCTAACTCGTGTATTAACGAGCTCGTTGGGGAACCCCAAGAGGAAGGTATGATGAGCACAGCAGTAAGTTTCCCTCGGTTATGAAACCAAGGTTATCAATCCAGTAGGATCAAGGAAACATCCCAAAGGTGTTGCTAGCTAAGCCTTGGCAGGGCGCACTACCGGTGCTAGTAGAAATGTGGAGACCTGCACAACACAACCACAAAACTCTGTCCCCAACTTGCGATGAGGTTGTCAATCTCACAAGTTTTGCGGAAACCAAAGGATTAAACGTATCGAATGGAAGGAAGTAATAGTTTGCAGAAAGCAAACACAAAGTAGTAAACAATTTGTAGATTGTATGTAAAAGAAAAGACCGAGGTCCATAGTTCACTAGAGGTGGCTCTCCTTAAGATAGATAACATGCTGGGTGAACAAATTACAGCAGGGCAATTGACAAACATCGAGAAAGCATACAAGCATATACTAACCATCTTGACTCCTTTGAGACTTGATTGGGCATTACAACATTATACATAGACCGCCATCCAACTGCATCTATGACTAATAATCCACCTTCAGGTTATCATTCGAACCCCCTCTAGTATTAAGTTGCAAGCAATAGATTATTGCTTTACGAATTGCATGTAAAGTAAACAATATGATTGTTCTATGAACAAAGTATTGTTGTTTTCTCCCTAGTAGCAATAGCACATCTAGTACCTTAGAGATTTCTGTCACTTCCCCAGATTACCAGAGGCATGAACTCACTATCGAGCATAAATACTAACTCTTGGAGTTGCTAGCATCTACTTGGCCAAGATAGCTACTAACAATGGAAATCATGCAAGATCACAAATAACAAAGACATGATAAAATCAATAATGAATCTGAAATAGCATCTCAATATCCATCGGATCCCCGCAAACACAACATGCAGAATTACAAATAGATGATCTTGATCATGAATGGAGCTCACAAGATCTAGACATGAAAGCACAAAGGAGGAGAACCAGGAATTTAGCTACTACATGGACCCATAGTCCAAAGATGAACTACTCACGCATCACACCGGAGGCTTGCATGATGATGAAGAAGGCCTCCAGGGTGAATTCCCCTCTCCGACAGGGTGCTGGGAAGAGCTTCAGATCCCTCCCTATCTGGGGATGAAGATGACGGCTTCTACAGACTCTTTTGTGGATTTTTGATCGGGTACTTAGGGTTTTGGTCCTGAAGGCAATATATAGGCGGAAGGAGAGGCCGAGGGGGTGCTGGGGTCGGCCACACCACCCCCTGGCGCGGCCAGGCCTGGCCCGCGCGGCCAGGTGGTGTGGTGGCCCCCTGGCTCCTCTCCATCTCGAATTCTAGCTCCAGATGACTTTCGGTAAAATAGCAACTTTGGCTTTTGTCCCGTCCAATTCCGAGAATATTCATTTTCTGACTTCGTGGAACCAAAAAACAGCAGAAAACAGGCAGCTGGCACTGTGTCTCTTGTTAATAGGTTAGTCCAAGAAATCATATGAAAAGTACTCCAAAGTGTGGACAAAACACAAGAAAGTAGATAAAACCAGGCATGGAACATCAAAAATTATGGATACATTTGCAATGTATCAACATCCCCAAGCTTAACTCATGCTCGTCCTTGAGTAGGTAAGTGATAAAAAGGAAGAATATTTTTTAGGTGACATGCACCATCATAAACTTGATCAAAGTATTTGTAAAACATTCAAAGCTGGGATCATAGTACTTCAATCATAACATGAAAAACAAAGTTCAAGCAATAAGACAAAGAAACTATGATGCAACATGAAAAGGCACAAACAAAAGATTCATGAATAACAATGCTTTGCAAGACGTTTGTTTGTTTCACATAAAGAAAACATAGCATAATAGTATCCAACTTGTCCCTCATAGAGTAGCAAATATAAATGCATAGGACACCTTCAAAGTTCATAAGAGTGACTAGATACAAATAGTTCAAAACAAGCAATATCAAGTTATGCATCAATGAACTAGTCTTGGGACAATGCAGATAGAACTAAGAATGGCCACTATGCTCTCAAAGTAGGTGCATAAAGGTAGAAGGTGAAGACTCAATGTAATGGTTGAAGAAAGGCCTTCATAGAAGGAAGTAGGGATTCAAGTCTCATAAAGAGCTTCCAAAAATTATGGTACTTGTTAACTTTCATCTCTCATTGCCCCTATCATAAGCATCTTGAAGGTGATTAAGGTTAAAGTGACACAACTAAGAGGGTATGCTTGACAAGTTATAAACCGAAATCTCATGCCCCTTACTTACGAAGACCGAACCTCATGCTACTCAACTTTAGTCACAAGTAAGCTCTTGTCATTGTAAGTACATATGTATCATAAAGAACCGCCAACGGGGTACCCCTTGCACATGATACAAGAGCTATCCCATAATCAAAATGACAAGGCAAACAGACAATGAGCATCTCAGTAATCTTTTTATTTGCTATTTGCATAGGTTTTTATTGAGGATGCTTCATAGAGTGCTCATTATGGTGATTCTGCAAGTTTCCACCATGATTAGGCATGGCTTAGGCTAGCGTCCCAAGCGTTTCTCTAACACACATACAAACTCCATGATCTTACAAGTTCCACTTTTATTTCACACCGCCGGGATCCATAAGCAAAAGAACATGATATCAACGGGGTACAAAGTACAAGTGCAATGTTGAAAGCGTTCCCCATCATACATGGTTCTGCTAATTTCAACTTATAAAGTGCAAGCATATACGCAACAAAGAAGGACCCAATGGTTCAAGTTTATTAAATGCAGAAATTAAAGTGTGCCATCAAGTTCGTGAGAGCTTTAATCACTAGTTTTCTCATAACAAGTTTAATTTGGAAGGTAAACAAAAGCATGAATATACTTGGAATAGTATATGCTAGTAGGTAGGTATGGTGGACTCTTTGGAATAACTTAGTTTAGGGAGTTGGATGCATTAATGGAACTCATACTTGGTTGTGGAGGCTAGCAAAAGACTGGGAGCGACCAACTTAGAGAGCAATAATGGCCATAATCATGCAGCGCTACAAAACATCATTGATCAAAGCATAAAGTGATACTACAAGTTGAAAACTAAAGGATAATAAAGGCTATGGTGACTTGAGATAGTCATAACATGGTGTGAGCATGCGCCAAGTCAACCCAAATAAAGCATCAAAGGAGAATACCACTATACTATGCTTTAATATGCTAAAACAACACATGATTCATCCAAGGCACATTAAGCAATCTAAATTGTTTATAACAAGTCATGCTACAACAAATAATACTAAGCTTAAAGCCGAAACAATATCAAGCATAGGCCATAGTCAAAAACAAGCTCTCTTTACCACTTAAGCATGAGCTTTCCTACTCTTTTCCAAACCAAACCAAACTATTTGAAAACCAATGTATGAAAGAGGGGTTCCAACCAATTTATTCATCAAACTAAGCAAACCAAGAAAACGAAAAAACAAAACAAAAATGAAAAAGAAGACTCTCCAAGAACAACACAACTGTGCATGAAACAATAAAAATGAAGCATTTAGAAGAAACCTGGGATTTTTATTGATGAAGAAGGGGATGCCTTGGGCATCCCCAAGCTTTGACGCTTTTACTTATTAGATATTTCTTGGGGTGACACGCATGGCATCCCCAAGCTTGATCTTTAGTCCATCCTTCATCTCGTTACTCATTCCTTCGATACACCTGAAATATTTCCTTCATACAAAACTTCACACAATCTTTATTAGCAACATTAGTGCACTCGAGATAATAAGTCTTTAGGTTCAGTTATAACACCAATAAACTTCCATTAAAACACTAGCTACAGTATCACTTCCCTCAAAAAGCTCAATTCCCCAAAAGAACTCAAAAAGGAACCAACAAGGAGCAAATGCAGAAAATGGCAGAAATCTGTCAAAACAGACCAGCAGGTAAAGACGAATTTTTTCGAAGACCTTATTTTTCTCAAATAAAAAAGTGTTGAACTAAAGAATGTTAGATAACAACCTGGGGCAGAAGTAAAAAAATTCATGCCTCAAAAGGACATTCAGAGATGTTACACGAATTTTCACGGTGAAGCACATAAATCTGTTTCGGGACAACAACTTTCCCAATCATTACTTCTCTCTCATTAGAGGTTACTCTTGGCACAAAAAGCAAATAAAAAGGATAAGGAGCGGTTATTACTGAAGTAAAAACTTCCAAGACTCATCTAAAACTTTTGGGTTATCTCCCAATAAGTATTTATCTTTAACGCCTTTAAGTTAGGCATAAGAAACAAGAAAAAGAATCAAGTGTTCTCAAATGAAGAAGCATTAAGACCAAATTTTGTTTTCATAGGAGAGGCAAAAGAAATCTTCTCTCTCTTCTGACGGAAGTGTTCTATACCTTCTTGAGTGGGAGTTGATATTTAATGTGCCTTCTTACATATCAATAATGGCACCAACAGTTCTAAGAAAAGGTCTTCCCAAAGTAATAGGACAAGAAGCATTGCATTCAACATCCAAAACATAGAAATCAACGGGGACATAGGCATTGTTAACCATAATAAGAACATCATTAATACTCCCCATGAGTTTATTTTTAGCATTATCATCAAGTGGGACATTCAAATAACAATCTTCAAGTGGTGGCAAATCAAGCATATCATAAATCCTTCTAGGCATAATAGAAACACTACTATCAAGATCACATAAAGCTTTGAAATCAAAGTCATTCACTTTCATATTAATGATGGGTTCCCAATAATCTTCTTGTTTTATAGGAATAGAAGCTTTATGTTTCATCTTTTCTTCTTTAATCTTTATGAGAGCATCACTAATGTGTTTTGTAAAGGCCATGTTCATAGCACTAGCATTAAGACTTTTAGCAAGGTTTTGTAGGAACTTAATAACTTCAGAGATATTGCAACCATCAAGATCAAAATCAATGTTATCATCTAAAGTAGTAGAACTATTACTAGCCTCAACACTAGTGGTGGTGATAATAGAAACATTAATGTTTCTAGCAATTTCATCTTCTCTTTCCCACTTAGCATGTAATTCAGCTAATAGTCTAACATTTTCATCAATTCTTACTTGTATAGCATTAGTAGCTGCAAAGGGATTATCATTAGTTTCAGGTTTAGCAGCCATTTTATTAATCAATGAAGATTGAGCTTCAGACAAAGATGATATATTCCTTTCAGCATTAGACAGTTTGAGTTGTAAACTAGGAATTTCCCTATTTAGACTCTCAAGTTGATGGCTAATGTTCTTCAAAATGGTAGATTGTTCCTCCATAGTCTTAGTGAATAGTTGATTTTACTCATTTTGCATTTGCATGAAATTCTTAGTGGCTCTTTCAACTTCTAAAATTCTTCCTTCACTAGGTAACCCAGAATTTCCATTATAACCGTAATTATTACTAGGAGGGTAAGGCCTATAATTGTTATTACCATAAGCATTGTTGCCAAAATTGTTATTTCTTATGAAGTTCACATCAACTTGATTTTCTTGAGCAACCAAAGAAGCTAAAGGAACATTATTTGGATCAATATGGGCTTTCCCGTTAACAAGCATAGACATAATAATATCAATCTTATCACTCAAGGAGGAGGTTTCCTCAACAGAATTTACCTTCTTACCTTGTGGAGCTCTCTCAGTATGCCATTCAGAATAGTTAACCATCATATTATCCAGAAGCTTTGTTGTAGCACCCAAAGTAATTGTCATAAAGGTACCTCCAACAGCAGAATCTAGTAGGTTCTTCAAAGAATAGTTCAATCCTGCATAAAAAGTTTGGATAATCATCCAAGCAGTCAGTCCATGAGTGGGACAATTCTTTACCAAAGATTTCATTCTTTCCCAAGCTTGAGCGACATGTTCATTATCAGATTGTTTAAACTTCATTATTTCACTCCTCATAGATATAATCTTAGCAGGAGGATAGTATTTTCCAATGAAAGCATCTTTGCATTTAGTCCAAGAGTCAATACGATTCCTAGTTAAGGAATTCAACCATTCTTTAGCTTTTCCTCTCAAATAGAAAGGAAATAATTTAAGATTAATAATATCACCATCTATATCCCTATGCTTTTGCATCTCACAAAGTTCACCAAAGTTATTTAGATGGGCAGCAGCATCTTCATTACCAATACCCAAAAATTGTTCTCTCACAACAAGATTGAGTAAAGCAGGTTTTATCTCAAATAAAGTAGCTTCAGGCACAGGTGGAGCAATAGGTGTGCTCATAAAATCATCGTTGTTGGTGCTAGTGAAGTCACACAACTTAGTGTTTTCAAGAGTAGTCATTTTTTTTGTATTTTTGATAAAGAAAGTAAACTAGTAAAACTAATTTTTTTGTGTTTTTGATAAAGAAACAAGCAAACAAAACAAAAGTAAACTAAGCAAAACAAAAATAACAAAGTAAAGAGATTGGTTATGAGGGACTCTCCTTGTGAAGATGTCCTTGACTCCCTGGCAACGGCGCCAGAAAAACACTTGCTGACTCGTGTATTAACGAGCTCGTTGGGGAACCCCAAGAGGAAGGTATGATGAGCACAGCAGTAAGTTCCCCTCAGTTATGAAACCAAGGTTATCAATCCAGTAGGACCAAGGAAACACCCCAAAGGTGTTGCTAGCTAAGCCTTGGGAGGGCGCACTATCGGTGCTAGTAGGAACGTGGAGACCTGCACAACACAACCACAGAACTCTGTCCCCAACTTGCGATGAGGTTGTCAATCTCACCTGTTTTGCTAAAAACAAAGGATTAAATGTATCGAATGGAAGGAAGTAATAGTTTGCAGAAAGAAAACACAAAGGAGTAAACAGTTTGTAGATTGTATGTAAAAGAAAGGACCGAGGTCCATAGTTCACTAGAGGTGGCTCTCCTTAAGATAGATAACATGCTGGGTGAATAAATAACAGCGGGGCAATTGAAAAACATTGAGAAAGCATACAAGCATATACTAAGCATCTTGACTCCTTTGAGACTTGATTGGGCATTACAACATTATACATAGACCGCCATCCAACTGCATCTATGACTTATAATCCACCTTTAGGTTATCATCCGAACCCCCTCTAGTATTAAGTTGCAAGCAATAGATTATTGCTTTACGAATTGCGTGTAAAGTAAACAATACGATTGTTCTATGAACAAAGGATTGTTGTTTTCTCCCTACTAGCAACAGAACATCTAGTACCTTAGAGATTTCTGTCACTTCCCCAGATTACCAGAGGCATGAACCCACTATCGAGCATAAATACTAACTCTTGGAGTTGCTAGCATCTACTTGGCCAAGATAGCTACTAACAACGGAAAGCATGCAAGATCACAAATAACAAAGACATGATAAAATCAATAATCAATTTGAAATAGCATCTCAATATCCATCGGATCCCCACAGACACAAGATGCAGAATTACAAATAGATGATCTTGATCATGAACGAAGCTCACAAGATCTAGACATGAAAGCACAAAGGAGGAGAACCAGCCATCTAGCTACTACATGGACCCATAGTCCAAAGATGAACTACTCACGCATCACAGCAGAGGCTTGCATGATGATGAAGAAGACCTCCAGGGTGAATTCCCCTCTCCGGCAGGGTGCCAGGAAGAGCTTCAGATCCCTCCCGATCTAGGGATGGAGATGATGGCGGCTACAGACTCGTTCGTGGATTTTTGATCTGGTACTTAGGGTTTTGGTCCCAAAGGCAATATATAGGCGGAAGGAGAGGCCGAGGGGGTGCTGGGGTCGGCCACACCACCCCCTGGCACGGCCAGGCCTGGCCCGCGCGGCCAGGTGGTGTGGTGGCCCCCTGGCTCCTCTTCGTCTCGTATTCTGGCTCCATATGACTTCTGGTAAAATAGCGACTTTGGCTTTTGTCCCGTCCAATTCCGAGAATATTCATTTTCTGACTTCCTGGAACCAAAAAATAGCAGAAAACAGGCAACTGGCACTGTGGCTCTTGTTAATAGGTTAGTCCAAGAAATCATATGAAAAGAACTCCAAAGAATGGACATGATACGTCCAAAACGTATCTACTTTGCCAAACACTTTTGCTACTGTTTCTCTCTATACTTGTGTGATTTGGATGCAACTAATGCGAACTGACGCTGTTTTCAGCAGAATTGCCTTGGTGTCTACTTTTTGTGCAGAAAATCAACTATCAGGAAAAATCCCAGAAAATATGCCAAAAATCCTATTTCACCCGAAAACTCCAGGAGCCAGAATACGAGACGGAGAAGAGCCAGGGGTGGCCACACCACCTGGTGGCGCGGGCCAGGCCAGGCCACGCCAGGGGGTGGTGTGGGCCCCCTAGGCACCCCCTCGGCCTCTCTCTTCTCCTAGAAGGAGCCTTATGACCTAAAAACTTCGGGGGTTCGACGTTTTTGCAGAAGGAGTTTCGCTCCGCCGGCAGCACCAGATTCCACGAAACAGCACCAGAAACTCCATTCTGGCACCCTGCCAGGACGGGGAATTGGAGGAGATCATCGCCATCATCATCACCATCGCTTCTCCATCGACCATCCATGTTTCCCCCATCTATGAGTGAGTAATCCCCCGCTATAGGCTATGGGGATGGTAGGGATTGGATGAGATCATTCATGTAATGGCATCAGATTGTTAGGGCATGGTGCCTAGTATCTTTTATTAGTGCTTTATGACTTTGTTGCGACTTGTTGTGCTTAATGCTTGTCACTAGGGCCTGAGTGCCATGATTTTAGATCTGAACTTATTATTGATTCATTATGATAGTATTGTTTCTAGTCTTATCTACAAGTTGTATACACACGTTGTTGTCCGGAACCAATGGCCCCGAAGTGACAAAAATCGGGATAACCAGAGGGAATGGCTTTGATGTGAGGATCACATGTGTTCACGGAGTGTTAATGCTTTGCTCCGGTGCTCTATTAAAAGGAGCACCTTAATTGCCAGTAGTTCCCTAGAGGCCCCGCTGCAAACGGGCTGGCAGGACAAAAGATGTTGTGCAAGTTCTCATTGCGAGCACGTATGACTATATATGGAACACATGCCTAGGATTGTCTAGTACTTGGGTGCTTTATCTTATTTATCTGCAATTGCCCTATGTTATGATTGCTATGTGAATTGTCTTGTCCATGCAACGCCCGTCCATCCATCACTATGCCTACCGCACTCGAATCCCACTGTTTACTGCTTTAGTTACTACTGTCTTTGCTTTACTTCTGCTGTTACTTTGTTATTCCTACTACAAAACTGTTGCTACTGATAAACTGCTGTGAGCAAGATTGTTTCCAGGTGCAGCTGAATTGACAACTCAGTTGTTAAGGCTTATATATATTCTTTGGCTCCCCTTATGTCGAATCAATAAATTGGAATTCACTTCCCTCGAAAATACTGCGATACACCCCCTATGCTTGTGGCTCATCAAGACTATTTTATGGCGCCGTTGCCGGGGAGCATAGCTTTATTTATCAAGTTCACTTGGATTCTCTAATGTTCGCTGCTATCCATCCATCATGGGTAAGTCTCGTGATGGAAAGGTTCCTATTTTACCATCCACCACAAGAAGAGGTACGGTTCTAAACACCTCTGATGCTCTTGATTCGCCGTCTGTTTTGAGTAAGTTCCTTACACCACCACATACACATGCTACACACACTGCTACTACTGCTGAATCTGAAACTTATGATGCTTATGATGCTGCTTCTACTGCGCTCGAAAAGAGTGGTTTATTAGGTCCTTTCCTAGATGCTACAATTGCTAGAACTATAGCTGGAAATACCGAAACTCCTAATGAAGATACTACCACACCTGTTAGCTCACCTGAGTCTAGTGAGAGTTATGATATTGAAGATGGTTATGTTGAGATGACCAATGAGTTTATTAAAGAATGTAAGAACATCCATGATAGGAGCGCTGCTAAGAGTCTCCTTGAGAGGCGTACTATTAGACCCAAATTATTTCTTGATGCTAAGTTTGCTACTTCTCCCATAAACATTATAGATGAAGATTATGATTTCTCTCCCGATCTATCTTACATAGCTATTGTCGAGAAAGGACCTTTTTGTGGGACTAAGAATGAAAGTGCGGTAGAACATATGAATGAACTTTCTACCTTGAGTGGCTTGTTTTCTGATGATATTAAGATGCGTACTTACTTTGTTGCTAAGATTTTCCCCTTTTCACTAAAAGGAGAAGCTAAAACTTGGTTTAGTAATTTACCTCCTGGATCTATTGATAGCCCTTAGTGCTTGATTAGTAGTTTCCTGCAGAAATATTTTCCTCCCAGTGCTAGACATGCTATTTTGTAGGAACCTTTTGATTTTAAACAGGGAAAAGGAGGTATTGCCCGAATCTTGGGCAAGGTTTTGTGCTTTGATTCATGCACAAGCTGGAAGTCCATTACCTAAGAATGAGCTTCTTGATATATTTTATAATGGACTAACCGAGGAATCTAGGACATACCTAGATAGTTGTGCTGATTGTGTTTTCAGGAATAGGACTCCAAAGGAAGCTGAGGAATTAATGGCTAAAATAAGCAAGAATTATGAAGATTGGACTCCTCCTAAACAAGCTATACCTGATGTAATTGTACCTGAACCATCTATTCTTGTGCCTATTCCAACATCAAAGAAGAGGGGAATTATTGAATTAAATGAAGTGATGAAGGAAGCTAAGAAATGTCTTAAGGAGAAGGGAATTAAAGCTGTAGATGTCAAGAACTTAACTCCTATAGAAGAATTATGTAAGCCTATTCCCTACTCACCCACTATTGAGGTACACTCTCTCCAACACTTTGATGAAGGTGATCTCCCTTACTCTAAACCTCCTGATCAATGCTTAGAAGAATTTGATATCTTTATTGTTAAGCAAGATAACTTTAATAAAAGGGTGCAAAATCATCTAATGGAAAACACTAGAGCTATTGTTGAGTTGAAATATATTGTAGAAAGAACCTCTAATGATGTTAAAATGATTGTTAAACACTTTCAAATGGTTCAAACTCAAATAGATCAACTCGTTAAAGTGCAAAACGACTTGCTAGTTAATGCTGCTAAAGAAAAACATGCTTATGAAATTAGAACTAGAAGTGGAGCTGCTACCCAGGATCCTCTATATCCTGAGGGGCATCCCAAAAGAATTGAGCAGGATTGTCAACAAGCTGAAAATAGTGGTTCTACTCGTAAGAAAAGGAAAAAGAAACATAAAACTGCTGTAGAACCCTCTGAACCTGCTATAGATCCTAATAGTATGTCTATCTCTGATGCTGAAACTGAAAGTGGTAATGAAGAAAATGTTGTTCCTAATGAAGAAAAAGTTGAAGAAGAACCTGAAAACCACACTAAGACTACTAAATTCACCAAAGAAGACTTTATTGCTAAGAAACATGGTAGTGAAAGAGAACCTTGGGTCCAAAAACCTATGCCTTTCCCTGATAAGAAACACAAGTCAAAGGAAGATGAACACTATAATAAGTTTTGTGAGTGGATGAAGCCTTTATTCTTGCAAATTCCTTTGACTGATGTTATTAAATTGCCTCCTTACTCAAAGTATATGAAGGACATTGTCTCGAATAAAAGGAAGGTCCCTAATGAAGAAATTTCTACTTTGCTTGCTAATTATTCCTTCAATGGTAAGGTTCCTAAGAAACTTGGAGACCCAGGGATTCCAACTATCCCTTTCTCTATTAAGAACAGTTATGTTAGAACTGCTTTGTGTGATTTGGGAGCTGGAGTTAGTGTTATGCCTTTCTCTCTCTATAAGAGGCTTCAACTTGAAAATTAATACCAACTGATATATCTTTGCAAATGGCTGATAAATCTACCAACATTCCTATGGGTATATGTGAGGATGTACCTGTTCAGGTGGCTCACAATTGCTTGATATTAACTGATTTTGTTGTGCTTGAAATGCCTAAAGATGATAATATGTCTATTTTTCTTGGGAGACCTTTTCTTAATACTGCAGGAGCTGTTATTAATTGTAATCAAGGAAATGTGACCTTCAATGTTAATGACAAGGAACATACTGTCTATTTCCCCAAGAAGATTGAAAGGACTTATGGTTTAAATTTAGTTGAACATGTTGAAGGCATTCAAGTTGGAGAAATATATTGTCCCATACCAAGAGAAAATTTTGAAACTATTATGATTGGGACCATTGCTATCAAGGTTGAGGTAACATTATCATTAGAGGAGTACAAAGTTTTATCTCATATGCAATTGTTTTGGTAGCAAAACTTGATCAACCTTGTTACCCAAAGGATTCCATTGAACAAAACAATGTTTTCATTATGATTATCTCCGTTTATTTCTATCCTTTGCATCTTAGTTTTTGTTTTTGTTTTCGTTTAGTTTTCTTTTTGTTGTTAGTTGCTTGCATGTTAGAACTTCTGTAGTTCTAGCCTTGTTTTGTCCTTGCATCATGTTTCCAAAAGAAAGAAAAAATCTATCTATCAAAAAAATCATTCTTCTATCTCTAAAAAATGCCCAAAAATAAAGTGTCTCGAAAAGTTCCAGAAAATTCATATTAAATTTTTACGTGAAAAAAGGGGCAGAGGAGTACTTGGGAGGTACCAGGGGGCCACCAGGCAGGCACACCCCATGGTGGCGCGGCCAGCCTTGGGTGGCGCCATGCCCTGGTGTGGACCACCCCTGGCCCCCCACTAACTCTCTCACCTGCCACTTTCTTCTCTCTCCCGAGTAAGCTCCTGTTCATAGCTCAAAATCGTGTTCTTGTTGTGCTTGGTCTCAATTTTTTCGATCTCCTTGCTCAGCCCATCTTTCTTGCTGAAACTTGGAGCATTTGTTCCCAGGTATGTGACTCCTCCCCTTGTCCAAGTAGATATGTGTTTAGTGGTTTATATGTTGAGTATTTTGCTGCTGTAGGTGACTAGTTATGAGGGCTTGTAAGCTTGTTTGATGCTTAGAGATATAGTTTTGATGCATGTTTAGGCCTCTTGCAAGTCCCTATGAGTAGAATCCTTCATTATATATACTTTGCAATCACTTGTTTAATAGGTGTTTAAATTTCAGAATACCAAGCATGAACAACCATACTTTTGGAGAGATATTTGAGAGTGATGCACCTAGGAGGTCGAGGCCCTCAAGAACAGCCTCTCAAGCTAGGCCATCATACAATGAAGACCTCATTGCAACCCGTATTGGCAGTGAAAGGGATGATGGGGATGCTCGCGAGGGTTGGATTGACCTCGTATATGCAAGATGAGAGCGCACAATATGTTGTGCTCACCAAAACTTTTGTTGAGTGCTTCGCATTTACTAACACACCCTATCAGTCCACTGTCTCTTTTAAAATCTATGATATGCCCTTCACCATGCCTTTGGAGATATTTTGCAGTATTGTAGGTGTGCGTATGACAGGGACCGTGAAGAAAATTCAAGGGCGACCCGCTGATTTGTTGGAGCTATACCGAGGGGTGACCAATGATGATGACCGTGTGGCGCAGCGCGGAAAGATAAGAAATATCCAACTCCCTGCTCTTAGATATTTTGCATATTATCTTGCTACTAGTGTTTTGGGTAGGCAGAACACTAGTAATATCTCCAACTATCATTTAGCTTTCCTTGCTGCTGCGCTTAACAATGATACTCGGTACAATCTTGGCTCGCTTATTGCTCACCGCCTAGCTACTAGGGGGCTTATCTATGGCGGCATCGTGCATAGTCAATGCATTAGGTCTTTCAGTGGATCCTGATGATGCTATGCTGGTACCATAGAGGGTTGACCTTGTTGCCATGAAAACTCATCACTTTGTCACTACTACCTCTGATTTGAACAATCTAGTATATAAGATGCTTTTCACTGACGGGGATGAAAGGGAGATCCTTTTGCCACAACCTGCTTTGTTTAGTGTTCACAGGAGACCATGGTCGTGCTCCAAGGAGGAGGTGGACGAGCAGCTTCGCTTGATGGGTTTCCACGAGCAGCACCTGGAGGATGTGCCCTCCTATGATTACTCCGCGCATTACGGAGGGACGTACTCGAGCTCGCACCAGGACGAGGGTACCTCCTCGTCGTACCACGGTGATACTTCATCCTAGCCAGCTTGGGATTGATACCCACTTAGGCCAAAAGCCTAAGCTTGGGGGAGGTACGCCGACACCACACTCATCTCCATATCATGTTGCGTCGGTACTTTGTATATTCATGTTTTTGTTCTCTTTTTAGTTTTCGTTCTTCTTTGTTTTTGCTTTCTAAAAACACAAAAAGACCAAAAATATTTCTGTTGTTTCTCTTTGGTTTGCTTCTTCTTTTTTCCTTGGTTTGCTTTTCCATTTTTGCTCTATTTGAACTATTCGAAAAACCCAAAAAGTTTTTGCTTTGCTTGTTTTTCTCTTTTGGTTCTTGTTTAAAAATCGAAAACACCAAAAATATTTGTCGTTCCTTTTTTGGTTTTTGTGAGTGTGCTACAGGGTTCTGCAGTCCTCAGTGGATTATTGGGTTTCATATTATTATTCAAGCCACACAGGTGAAGAGCAATAATGAGGATTAATGACAA
This sequence comes from Avena eriantha, assembly GCA_910589775.1. Lineage (NCBI taxonomy): Eukaryota > Viridiplantae > Streptophyta > Magnoliopsida > Poales > Poaceae > Avena > Avena eriantha. The sequence goes on along the minus strand of CAJUXJ010001822.1, from coordinate 90,915 downwards.
CTTGAGGCGTGGTAAGAGGCTGGTAACGAACTCTATTTGTTTTCATTTTGTACATATACTTATCACTGTGGGCATGCTTAGTCCGTTCATGTAGAGTGTATGTTTTCTTTGGATGCTTAGTAGTTCTTGCTTTCTTATGATTAGCTCCAGCTCGCTAATAGTTGGTAGCATGTCTTATGAATGTTTGCTTGCATTGCTCTATTCATAAATTGGTATGACACCGTGGTATCCTCCTCTGAATGTTTCATTTGATTGGCTTGGCACATGCTCACGCATGCACATGACTATAATAATCAGTTAAGCCTCGATGAATTATTTTGCCTTGAGGATCTTGAATCACTTTCATACCATGAGTAGTCTTGTTTTGTTGCGAGCATGATAATGACAACTATTGCTCTCTCATTTGTTGCTACCTTACTATTGCTAGCCTTCACTTTCACTAAGTATGTTTTACTCAAGTTCCCAACTCCCTAAACCAAATATTTCCAAAGTGTCCACCATACCTACCCATTAGCATCATTTGCTACTTCCGTGCATATTCAATATGCCTTGTTTTCTTCCGAATAAAATGTTTGCTTGTTATGAGAAAGTTAGTTAGTAAAGCTCTCACAAACTTGACAACACACTTTATTTTCTTGCACTTAATAAACCTGAACCATTACGTCCTTCTTTGTTGCGGATATGCTTGCGCTTTATGAGTTGAAGTTAGCAGAACCATGTATCATGGGGACCGCTTTCAACGCTTCATAGGTACTTTGTACCTAGTTGATATCATGTTCTTTTGTTTATGGATCCCGGCGGTGTGAAATAAAGTGGAACTTGTAAGATCATGAAGTTTGTATGTATGTTAGAGAAACGCCTGGGCCGCTAGCCTAAGCCATGCCTAATCATGGTGGAAACTTGCAGCATAACCATAATGAGCATTCTATGAAGCATCCTCAATAAAAACCTATGCACATAGTAAATAAAAAGATCGCCGAGATGCTCATTGTCTGCTTGCCTTGTATTTTGATTATGGGATAGCTCTCGTGTCATGTGCAAGGGGTACCCCGTTGGCGGTTCTCTATGATACGTATATACTTACAATGCCAAGAGCTTACTTGTGACTGAAGTTGAGTAACATGAGGATCGGTCTTCGTAAGTAAGGGGCATGAGACTTCGATTTATAACTTGTCAAGCATATCCTCTTAGTTGTGTCACTTTCACCTTAACCACATTAAAGATGCTTATGATAGGGGCAATGAGAGCTCAAAGCTAATGAGTACCATACTTTCAGCATTTGGAAGCCTTTCAAATTATTCAAAACCTTTTCTTCTACTTGTTGAGTCTCCACATATTCGTTGAGCACCTTCTTGAGAGCATAGTTGTCATTCTTTGTGTTTGTTCCATTACTTGATTATTTGTGTTATGACTTTGATGCTTGTATCCTTGATATGTTTACTTCTAGTCATCACTTGAACTTCAGAGGTGCCTTGACATTCATAATCAAAGGCAAGCGAGATACCACTCTATCATACCTTCCTATGAGCATTGTAATGTTGCTTATGTTCGTGCTTCATGCTACTTATTATTCTTGAGTTGGAATCTCTTCATAGCTTGCAAAGACTATTAAGTAGACTTGGTTGCATAATATTTATTATGAATTGTCCAAGTAGTTGATCACATTTCTGAAAATATTTACATCATATGAAGCAAATGTGTTCGTGAAAGTTGTTTTATCGCACTCAGTTTTCACCTGAATTGCTTGAGGACAAGCAATAAGCTAAGCTTGGGGGGAGTTGATACGTCCAAAATGTATCAACTTTCCCGAACACTTTTGCTATTGTTTCTCCTCTATACTTGTGTGATTTGGATGCAACTAATGGAAACTGACGCTGTTTTCAGCAGAATTGCCTTGGTGTCTACTTTTTGTGCAGAAAATCAACTATCAGGAAAAATCCTAGAAAATATGCCAAAAATCCTATTTCACCCGAAGACTCCAGGAGCCAGAATACGAGACGGAGAAGAGCCAGGGGGTGGCCACACCACCTGGTGGCGCGGGCCAGGCCAGGCCGCGCCAAGGGGTGGTGTGGGCCCCCTAGGCACCCCCTCGGCCTCTCTCTTCGCCTGTAAGGAGCCTTCTGACCTAAAAACTTCGGGGGGTTCAACGTTTTTCCAGAAGGAGTTCCGCTCCGCCGCCACCACCAGATTCCACGAAACAGCACCAGAAACTCCGTTCTGGCACCCTACCGGGATAGGGAATTGGAGGAGATCATCGCCATCGTCATCACCATCGCTTCTCCATCGACCATCCATGTTTCCCCCATCTATGAGTGAGTAATCCCCCGCTGTAGGCTATGGGGATGGTAGGGATTGGATGAGATCGTTCATGTAATGGCATCAGATTGTTAGGGTATGGTGCCTAGTATCTTTTATTAGTGCTTTATGACTTTGTTGCGACTTGTTGTGCTTAATGCTTGTCATTAGGACCCGAGTGCCATGATTTCAGATCTGAACTTATTATTGATTCATTATGATAGTATTGTTTCTGGTCTTATCTACAAGTTGTATACACACGTTGTTGTCCGGAACCAATGGCCCGAAGTGAAAGAAATCGGGATAACTGGAGGGAATGGCTTTGATGTGAGGATCACATGTGTTCACAGAGTGTTAGTGCTTTGCTCCGGTGCTCTATTAAAAGGAGCACCTTAATTGCCAGTAGTTCCCTAGAGGCCCTGCTGCAAACGGGCTGGCAGGACAAAATATGTTGTGCAATTCTCATTGCGAGCACGTATGACTATATATGGAACATGCCTGGGATTGTCTAGTACTTGGGTGCTTTATCTTATTTATCTGCAATTGCCCTATGTTGTGATTGCTATGTGAATTGTCTTGTCCATGCAGTGCCCGTCCATCCATCCCTATGCCTACCGCACTCGGATCCCACTATTTACTGCTTTTGTTACTACTGCTGTTACTTTGTTATTCCTACTACAAAATTGTTGCTACTGATAAACTGTTGTGAGCAAGATTGTTTCTAGGTGCAGCTGAATTGACAACTCAGTTGTTAAGGCTTATAAATATTCTTTGGCTCCCCTTGTGTCGAATCAATAAATTGGGTTTCACTTCCCTCGAAAATACTGCGATACACCCCTATACTTGTGGGTCATCAGGACAAAACACAAGAAAGTAGATAAAACCAAGCATGGAACATTAAAAATTATGGATACATTTGCAATGTATCAGTGGACACTCCACTCACATAATTCACATCCACTCATCCTTCATTAAATTCCCACTCAAGAAATCAAAGGTCTTATCATTAAAGTACTTTAATTCTCTTGTTTTAATGCAACTCAATACAATGAACACTTCATTTAGTGCACACATTAACATTTTATTCCCTTTCTTTGTTTCGATGCATTGAAACTATTTCGGACGGTTCGACACAACAATTCCTGTGATGTCTAGTTTCTTCTTCTACGTTCCCTATCCATTCAATTGCGTCGACTACCCTTAAGTGTGTCTCCCTACGGGTTTGAAAACTATGTATACATGATCGAGACTTTCTCCTATTAATAATCATTATCGGGACCTAGAGATCCATAATGACTCCCACTAGTTCCACGAAAATCCAATGATCGTTTGAACCTTTTTCGCTGTAATCAGATTCTTTTGGTCTCATGATATTTTACTAGTCTGAGATCCAATCATTTGGTATCATTCATACCTAGTTCAATCTCGTTACCAACAAGTACTCTTTTCTCGTTCCCGTGATATAACATTCTAGTGATCAAATCACTACCTTGCAAGCTATGTCAAGGTGATATCACCGAGAGGGCCCTGAGTATATCTCTGCATCATCTAGATGGACAAATCCCACTATTTATCCACGATCCTCAACTAACACTTTCCAATTACCCGATGACACCTTTATAATCACCCAGTTACTAGTGACGTTTGATGTAATCAAAGTACCTTTCTGGTGAAAGTGATTAACATGATCTCATGGTCTAAGGACAGTCAGTTACTACGAATGTGATAGCAATATAAACTTGAGGAAATGATCATATTGCTATATCTTCTTCCGGTGATTGTTCATCATTTTATTCTCCAATGATATGACCATGTTATTAACAACATCCAATGTTCATGATCAGGAAACCTGTGACCATCAGTTAATCAACAAGCTAGTATTAAAAGAGGCATTACTAGGAACTTTTTCTTTTGATTATAAATCACACATGTATCAACGTTTCTAGTTAACACAATTATAGCATGAGAAATTAACATTTATCATAAACATGGAATAAGATAATAACCACTTTATTATTGCCTCTCGGGCATATTCCTTTCGGTCTCCCACTTGCACTAGAGTAAAAATCTAGTTTGAAAAACTTGCACATTCAACACCTATGGCACTTTGGTGTTGTATATATGCGTTTTCTAGTGGTAAACATAATCCCAGATCTGACACTTTCAGGTCTGTGTGTTTTGCATGTCTTTGCGTCTCTATGCATCACTCATTCTCTAATGAGATGGCTTTGTATAAATTTGGTGAGACCTTAGTTTCTTGGGGTTCAAAACATGTTGATATAATTTTCATACAATATATCTTCATAGTACTAGCCCATCGAACCACACCGAGTTCCTTTGTTGCTACTATTATAGTATTATACTTAGCCTTTCGTTGTAGTATCTGTCACAATATCCTTAACCTTTTGGAACTTATCCAAATCCACCATGGAACTTCCTTCCATTACATTGTGCCACCTTAGCCTATGGCCTAAATTGAGATAAACTTAGTGTCTATCTGGTGACAAAACTAGTATCAATGTAACACTTACAATGAATTATTTGTATATTTTCAATGTAACACCTTACAATGAACTATTTGTATAGTGTCAATATAACACCTTATAATGAACTATCTGTATAGTGTCAGTGTAACACCTTACAATGAACTATATATCACTTCTACATATAGAATATATTCTTAGTTCTTCCAAAGATCATAAGAATATCATTACTATTGTCCAATGATCATATTATGAGTCACCCTAGTATATGCTCATAACATTTAGAGCATATGACATATCTGGATATGTACATATCACAGTTTAATTGATTAAGATGTTCATTTGATTTTACTCACTAAGTGTCAAAACACTTGAATCTTGTTTATCAAGATATCCATGTGATTTTACACACCAAGTGTCAAAACACTTGAATCTTGATTCAACCTTATCCATGAGGCAAGAACCATTCTCATCATTTCCATATTAAACTCATTCAATATTTCATCTATGTACATTTGGCATAACCACATTAACATATCAATCTATCCAAATAGACTTTGATGCCAACTATTCTGATTTTGTCCAAATCTTTCATTTAAATGTAATTTCAATGAAATTCTTAACCTGTTCAAATAAAAGATACATCATTTCCAATCAGCAATATGTCTTATACATAATGTATTAGAAATATCTCTCAGCGCTCCCACTTAATTTCTTGCAAAATGCAAGCATCTTCAATATATCCAGTACCTTTTAACAATTTCATCATGGCGAAGATTTCAACTTCGCGATGCTTACTTCAACCATTGAAGTTTGCATGCCATTTTAGCATCCTTTGATTTAATAAAACCCCTCGGACCATGTCACGTACACGTCCTAGGTAACCATTCTATTAGAATAATGTTATTTTTTTGTTCAACTAGCATATTGACATATGTAGTGGTTGCTACACTAATCCGTCCAGACTAAATATTACTCCGAAAGATCGAATCTTTTCGTATTCAACTCCTTAAACATTGTCGTAAACTCTTTAGCAACATGTCGACTATTCCATAGATGTAAAACATCCATGTCTGTTTCTTTATAGATCCAAATACGACTGATAGGCTTCATTCCTTCAAGAGGGTCTTCCAAGTTCAGTAACTTGGTTTCTCGTGTATGGAACTATCACGGATCTTATGGCTTCAAGCCATTTTACAGAGTCAGGGCCCATCATCTCTTTATTGCATGTAGTCGGTTCATCATTGTCAAACAATAATGATTCAATCTCAAATCTTACTATTTGATTGTTTACTCGACCTATGCGGTTCAATATGAACGTAGATATCTGTGACCATAACCTTTGAGGCACTGAAGCCATGAGCATTATGGCTGCCTCCATGATGCTTTCCAGCGCTGCGCAACTCAGCACACATAACTTAGGTTCAATAACCTTATCAAAGTTATATTGTCCTCCCACTTAACCTTTTACGAAAAATTCCTTCTCAAGAAACTTGACATTATAAGCGACAAACACTTTTGTCTTCGGTGCTATGGTGGAATACCCAACGATTATTTGGAATAACCTACAAAGACATGCTCATCTGACTTTGGTTGTAACATTTTACTTATCCACCAAAATTTAAGAAAAAGACAACTTGGGTTTTATCCCAAACCATAACTCATATGGTGTCATTTCAACGGATCGTGATGGAGCTCTTTTCAGTGTAAAAGCGGTAGTCACTAAAGCTTAATCTTTAAAATATAATGGCAATTTTATAAATAACACCATCGATCCTACTATGTTAAACAAGGTTTGGTTACCTTTCTCGAATACTCCATATTCCTATGGTTTATCCGGAAACATAAATCAATGGAATGATTCCACAAATCTTAGGTGTTTTGCTAAACTTGTAACTCAAATATCTTCCTTTATGATCCAATCATAAATTCTTTACTTTCTTGTTACAATTATTTTCCACTTCATCTTGAAATCATTTGACCATTTTCAAATGTTTCATACTTCTCCCTTATTAAGTAAATATACACATATATTTACTCAAATTTCGGAGAAAGCATATGAAGTTTAAATCCATCGCTCACGACTACACATAATGGACAATATACATAAACATGCACTATGTACAATAGGTTAGTCGTTCGTTTTTCTTTGGCCCATGAACAAGGTTTAAATTATCTCTAGGAAAGTTTCACAAGCGTCAATTGATCAAAATCAAAAGACTCCAAAAATCCATTAACATGGAGTTTTGTTCTTGTTTTCTTTCCAATATAATTTAAACGGCGATGTCACTCAAAAGTGATATTCCAATCATTCGTCTTGCAAATTTTTAGCATCAGTGTTTATGGACGTGATTTATCCAGCAAGATTTGTAAAAGTTCATCCATCTTCTATGGAATAAGGTAATTATTTGAATAACCATTATTCTCATAATATCGGAACAAACTAACAATTATTGAAATACAAATCTTGAAGGGGGGCTTTGACTTCAATGAGAAACACAATAACACTTTATTTGTTTTCAATGAACATCATCACATATTATTTTGCTAGTTACATAGGACGTTGTAGTTCATGAATTGTGTTATTCTACATGACACTTCATACCAACAAATTCAGTATCCAATACCCAAGAACCACATTCTTTAACAAGCAAAGAATACACCCATAACGTGTATATCATATATATACCTAAGCTGGACTTTTTCAGTCTTTTTTTCCTTTCTGCCAATATTTAGCAGATTCTCTTTCAACATTTCTTTTTCTCTTTTCAAAAGAATCTATCAACATCAATAGTGTCGCCATACACATGACACATAGTCCAAATCCTGTTAGTAAAACAGTAATATCCTTATACTTGCACTTTTGCTGTAGATCACCATCATCAAACGTTTGACATTTTTCCAATTTTCATTCCTTTTAGTAATCCTTTTAATGTAGTAAAATTTTTACCTACATCTTTTATCCATCCTTATCACGACAGCTTTCATGATCAAGCTACTATAGCTTATAAAGGTGAATCGCGAATATAATGTTAGTTCCCAAAACCTTTTGGGAGATCAGGATGCACTACAAGAGAAAAGAGTTTTAGTGACAAATCACTTTCGTCACCGAAAATGCCATTTCCGTCAATAAGTACTCCCTCGTGACGAAAACGTGGCGTCACCAGGGTCGTCACGGAAGCTCCGTCACAGATTCTTTTATAGTGACGGAATACAAATTTTCGTCACGCAAGATTGAGCTTCGGTGACGGTCCCTACGGCGTCACCTAAGATAGGTTATCCGTGACGGACCTTCTACGTCACCTAAAATAGGAAAATCTGTCACCGTTTAGCATATTCGTTGACGAAATATGTCGTCACGGAAGATTTATGGCGTCACGAGGATTCTGGCACGTGGGACCTGCAATGCTGACGTGGTAGCTGGCAGGTGGGTCCCACCATGATGACGTGGCATCTGACAGGTGGGTCCGACGATGCTGATGTGGCAGCTGGCAGGTGGGTTCGACGATGATGACGTGGCAGCTGGCAGGTGGGTCCGACGATGCTGACGTGGCAGCTGGCAGGTGGGTCCGACGATGCTGATGTGGCAGGTGGGTCCGACGATGATGACGTTGTAGCTGGCAGGTGGGTCCCACCACGATGACGTGGCATCTGACAGGTGGGGCCAATGTGATGACGTGTCACCTTCGTGTGGGGCCAGCGGAGATGATGTGGCAGCTGGCAGGTGGGTCCAGCGACGCTGACGTGGCAGCATGTAGGTGGGGCCGTCAACGATGACGTGGCGTCTGCATGTGGGGCCCGCGATGATGATGTGTCATTTTTTGGGCCGGCCCATTCGGAACTGCCTTGTGGGCCGGGAGGAATGTGACACCGTCACCAATTTTTTTGCACAGACAAATTATTAAAGATTGAAATTCCACGCAAATTACGAAACAAAATTAAATGGAAGCAAATATTTGAAATGGCAGAAAATTTATAAATATGAATTGTATCACAAGCAAACTTTAAAATTCTGGTAGACTGAAACTGCTGTATCAGACTCGAATGACTAAAGGAATAAAAAAACAATGTTTTGGCCCACCTGGCCCATTAGCGCGCAGAGATTTTTGGCCCAAGTCACGGGGACTGGGACTGGAAGTTCTGCGACATCCTCAACAGGTAACTAAGCATGCCATCCATTTCCTTCTGCCTCTTCTCAAATGCCAGACGATTCGCTTCGCTAGACTTTTTCACTTCTTCAAGTTCATCATCCTGCTTCTTTCTCATCTCTTCAAATCTCCTTTCCTGCTCTTGTATCCGTTCCTCCATCTCGCGTTGAACCCTTTCAGCTGCATTCAATGAATCTTGCTCCTGACTTGATAACTGTTCTTCTAAATCACGGATGCGCCCAGCTGAGACGCTAGACCTCTTGGAAGTAGATGAAACTTCGATGCTAGAAAGGAAAGTAATTGATCTTGAATTGTTCTGGTCTCTCAGGACTTCTTCAACAATCTCCAGATCAGTTTTGGGAATCCAATCTTCTAGGTGTGGTCCCATTTTCTGAAGCACCATCTCAGTCTACAATAGGATAAAAAAATAGCAAGTCCAGAGTTAGAAGAAATCAAATAATTAGAAAAACTAATGAGAAATGCGTAGCACATAAAATAATTTACTTACATAAGCTTCTGCTGATTTCTGGGACATCATACCATCCTTGTTAGTGTGGCTTGCTTTAAAGAAAGCAATCGGGGAGGTATCAACGTCCTCGGTCTTCTGAGATTTCTAAAAGAATTATGACACGATGAATTATAAGTGTGTATGGCATGTTCACAAAAAGAAGTAGGTGTTGCATCTGAAGAGTTCGAATACTCACAAGTGCATGGTAATGTGCAACAAAGCTTCTTGACCCAGTGGTGTGTTTCTTCGTCACATCATCTCTATTCTTCTTGTTACTCTCGCAGATTGCCTATGTACAGATGCATGAATTTAGTATTCCACAGTACAGTAGTATGTTTGCGATAGATGTAGCTGAAACAACAGGAATCGTGTACCTTGTAGTGCTCATCATGCCATATATCAAGAAGCTCTGCCCAGCTTTCCTCGTCTACCTCTTTTGGTTTCAACAACAAAGCTTGATCGCGGGTTAGATCTTTAACATCTTTCCAATAGACCTTTTTCAGCCTCCAACGTTGTTGGCGAATACCTTTCTGTAAAATGTCGGTGCAAATGTCTTTGCCAAGGTCACCACTGCTGTCCATTGCAAATTTTCCCTGCAGATAACATGGAACACAAATTCATATCAGCATCGAACGACAGAATTGTTAAAAAATCATCCACCAATGAGACATTTTATATGGAAAATGAATAAGAGGTTAACGGACTTACAGTTATAGACTTAATGGTTTTCGAAATAGTATCTTTCAGACGACCTTCCTTGTCACCATACTGCTTCGAGTGGGTTGCTAGTGGCATCTTGCTGCGTATGTGAATGCCACACTCTGAACTCAGTTTTGCTGCTTGCACAGGATCAGTGGGTCTCCTCATGCCAGGAGTGAATTTGATCTGCATCTTAGCCCCTCCATTCCCTCTAAACCACTCGTGTACCCCATGCCCCATAGTAGGTTTGCGTACATTACGCTTTTCCTTTAGAGCACCCGTGTCTACAATTGCAACTGAAACCAGTGACAAAACGAGAGTCAAGACTTCAATTGAAAATTTTGCAACTAAACCAGTGAATAAATTGTAAGACGTGCTGTCAATACCTTCCCGTTCGCTGCGGACAAGTACATTCTCCTCAGGTGAGTTGCTGCCTCTAGAGGTTTGAATTAGCATGGGCGAGGATTCATTTCCATTAGTACCCCCTTCCCCTGCTTTCTGGGTATGGGTCTCTGTTTCACCATCATCTTGAGTCTCTGCATTTGCTGCTGACCTTGTTACAACATTTGGAGGCACAAAGGTTTTTGAGCGCTTCTGCTTCTTTTCTTTTGTAGAACCTTCCGTTACCTGCATTTTAATAGATCAAGCCATAAATATTAAAGCAATCTGTACATATCCTACATGTGAAGCCAGGAGAATGCTACATTTCTTCACCTTAGTGGAAGATTTAACAACATCATGGTCCTCTTCATCCGGAACAAACACATCATCATCAGTGGGCTCGTCGGCAGGATCAGGTTCATAATTAGGGTCCTCGGTGATATCCTTCTCCTGCGGCTGTGCCTCTTTCCGTGTTGTCACTACCACCGATTTCTTAGCAGTACCAAACACAAATTCACGCGCCATCGCCGTGAAATCCTCCATTGGCTTGCCATGTTCAATAGCATTCTGCTTCAGTGCTTCAGACATACGAGACACATTCTCCTCCATCACTTGTTTCCTAACATTTTGATATGCAATGCTGTTTTGACTTGAGTAACTGAAAACAATAAAGCAAAGGCAAGTCATGATCATACTCATTAGTACAAACAGAGTAGACAAGATCATTAAATCAAAAATTATGTGATCCATACTGTAAAATTAACATGCTCACAAAACATTATTCTATTGCCTCCAAATCTCGTATAGTCATTCAGTTAACTGTCTAAACCCTACTGCCAACAAGTTCAGTTAAGTGTCAGGTTTAGTGTATTAGGTATCAAGTTGTTCAGTTGCGTCAGTTAAGATGCCAAGCATCAGGGTTTATCCAACAAGTTGTGCCCTATTACCTGAACCATTATGTAGGAACAGAAACATAAATCTAACACATAGTTATAAGATCGGATCATAGGGTGTCATGCTCAACACATTCATGGCATCTAGAACCATGATCTATGAAATTAAAACCCAAGACAAGCACATTGTCGAAGGATTCAGATCATAGGGTGTCACGTTCAACACGTGCTAGGCATCTCGAACCATGTCTATGATCTAAAACCTAGATCTTGCACATAAGCTGCAGCATCTTGAATAACGATCTACACATGTTGATCTACTAGAACTCATGCTTGACTGATCTAGAAAGAGGCATAGACCTAGGGCGACAGAAAAATGACCTGGGCGTTTACACTTTTGCTTCGGTGTCGGTGGTAGCACATTCCGGCGTGGTGTGCCGCTTCAAAGACTACCGGACATGTCGCCCGCCGCAGAGGGGAAATCCGCCGGCAACCAACGCCTTGCTTGACGGATCTAGGGTCGAGGAAAGTGGCGATGGGGTTTTAGGTGGGCGGTGAACAAGGAACGGAATTAGGGTATGGGTATGCGGGAGGTGGGGGCACGCCGTTTTTAAAGTGTCGTGGGGGCGGCAAATTGTTAGCGCCAAAATGGGCGGGCGGGTGGAAAACAAAAGAGGTGGGAACAAAAAAATTCGGTACACAAGTGGAGGGAACGAAAACCATTCATTGTAAATTTGATTGGAAAAAACAGAGGGAACGGAACGGGAGGTTTACAAGCGGGGATTATCTCTAATTACATATTGTAATTAAATAAATCCTAACACATGCAACGGTTTAGGTTTTGCCACTACTTAGACCTCCCGTGCGGAATTTGTAATATGGTTTACAAGCCGGGATTATCTCTAATTCATTGTACTATAAATTTATTTGGCCATGAACCATATTAAATTATTTGAATAAGTCATTTGTTTATCTATGAAAAGGAAAACAAAATATGTTCATTCACGTACAACAGTTGGATTACTGAGCAAACAATACCATTAGTTTCCTTCATTCCACAACTCCAACTTGAAAGCTGAAGCACAATATCACTTAAACAAGTAAACCTCATTGATTCGAAAAACAAACAGAAGAGCAGAATTATTTCACATATTAGATATGTAGCCAGCAAAATTTTCTAACATCCACCAAAAGGTAGGTGATCTCATTAGACTTTACACCCAGAAACTCAGCAAATAGTTTTGCAACTAGGAACAGGGGCGGATCTGCTTGGTCACACCCTGATGCACATGCAACAGGGTAGAAAAAGCATTTTTAGTCTTACATATTAGACTTAAGCATAGTGTATCAGGAAAACTTAAACAGAGTGCATCAGGGTAAGTTTAATCCTAGATCCTCTTCCTAGTCTAGGAAGAGGCAGACATGGAAATCTGATAGGGTCAGGACACGGTCTGGACGTCCGTACTAGCCCTCTGACATCTCCTCCTCCTTGACGGGCATGGTCTGCGTGTCCCTGTCACCGCCACTGCCATCATCGTCGCTGTCATTGTCGCTGCTGGTGGCGTACTCCCGGCGGGAGAGCCTACCGCCGTAGATTGTGATGACCAGCTCCCTGATGCCAGCATAGTAGTCGAACGCCAGGATGTTGCCTAGCGAAATAGTGTAGCACTTGACGAACTTGGGCCAGCCCCTGCGGAGGTACAAGCGGCCGTCCCGATGATCAAAATACATCTCCACATCGAAGGTCAGCCTACTGTTACGCTCCCGGACACGCACAGTGTTGGGCTGGTCACCGCTGATGTAATCTTTGAAAGCATGGCAGAGGGAGAGCTTGTCCCACTTGTCCTCGTGAAGGATGCGGATGAACATAAAGTCGGGGTTCGGATACAGCGGAAGATGGGGTGGTGGAGACGGTGATGACGATGGCGACGGTGATGGCGATGGCGATGGCGATGGCGACTGAGAAGTGGCCCTGCCCTTGCCACTACCCCTGCCCGTACGACGACGCCTCTTCTTGACAACACGCGTTGCCGGCGTACGCGTCTGTCCTTCACGTCCCCTGCCCGCCGTCGCCTTGGCACCCCTTAGCATGGACACCGGCGTAGGCGACAAATCATTTATTCTTCTAAATATGAAGACGAAACCCTCTCGGTTACGCCACCCTTCTGAATGCACTTTCTTCGAGTATATGAGAACAGTTTGTCCCTCTTCTAGATCTGTGCTCTGTACGAAACACTTCCACCCATCTGGATCAAAGAAGAGGCGATCATCCTTTTCTATCTTGAAGTCAATGGGGGTGATCTCCTCTTTAGGAAGACACACTCCAGTTGAGCCTCCCTCACAGATTTGTAGAGCATTAATAACCTTGTTAGGCAATTTCTGATCAATACAAAACAAGATATATAAGTTAGTAAGTCGATGTCATAAACCACATAGACAAATTGCATACACGCATGGCAACAAAAAAGAATTAAAAGAAAGTTATATGAATGTACCATGTGGTAGAACTTAAGATTCGTCTTGGTCAAGCGGGTTACGAATGGCAACCCGACAATTTTGCCCATGTTTGATTGAACTTCCAGCAGATGCTTTTGATCACTCTCAGTAAGCCGGCTTCTTTGGGCGATGAGTGGTCCGAGATCATGCTTCTGCGAAGATGCTCCTGCCATGTTAAAGAATGGGCCGCGCATACAAATTTAGCACACATTAACAAATGGTAAAAGTGTAGGAAACACATTATAGGTATTATAGCGTCACAGCAACGTATTTCATCACAACAATACAAATATTGTTTCTGCAAATACTTGCAAGTTATTTCAATGCTAGAATCACAAGCACTAGTCATAGCATAGGAAAGCTCCAGAGTCCTATTCTGTCAGATATAAGTTCTCTAAGAACTACCTTTGCTGTGTTGGATTTTAGAAACATCGTAAGTACTACATTAGTTCTTGCCATATATAGTAGCTAGATGGCCGATCTTTTTTGGGAGACTAGGAAGTTTAGGCCTATTTCTTATAGAAACAGATCATAGCTAGTAATTATGTTCTGTTTTAGTCACCAGAATATAATGCTTCAGCGATTTAGCACATTAGAGATGGCAAGTTAGTGTAGGTTCTTCCATTTCCGATGTTGTGGTTGCATGTGGTACAGCCGACCCCAAAACTGTCCCTCTATGCATCATGTGGTTGTACTTTCTAGGCATGTGTTTCTGGTTCATTGTCATTCATGCTCTGGACCTTGCTTACTGCGAGTTGTTTCCTTGCAACAAGGAAAATAGTCAGGTGGTATTTTCTACACATGAACATCCATCCATAATTCCGGCATCTATATATGTGTGTGTCCAAACAAGTTCCATTTTTCATATCAAGATGTAGCTAGCTAAACTTGTTATGTTTGATGGAGAGAATGAATGTGATCTGGTCATCTTGGTCATGGCAGAATGATGCATTATTGTGTACCAAGGAAATGGAGCACCACCAAACTTCACTTTGAATCTCTGGCTTGTCAGTATTGTACATTAGATTTACTTTTTCATGCCTGATGTGCTAAGTTATAGCTATAGTGTATTCCTACCTATTAGGAAAACATTTATTCACAAGTGTTATCTGTTGCTCACCCTTGGCTAAGATTTTCAAGAAGTGGCACATGTTCTAACATGTTCTAGTTTCTCTTATTTGCAGGCACACAATGATGCAACTTCCTATAAGTACAAGGTTATCAAGTATTGGGATATAATTAGCACACTTTACTCAAGGGATCGAGCTACTGAGCGGGAGCTAGGACTGCAGCTAAAAGCCGTGCAGAAATGGCGGATGAGAATGCTAACAATGACAACATCATTGATCAAGCTGTGTTGATATAATGAGTAGACAAGTGTATTTGTGGATACATTGATCTTTATTCATGTTGTAGTTGTTTTTTATTTTGAAAATATCATATTTTATTTACATTATGTAATTCAATTTTGAACCCAAATGTGTTGTTGATTTCACAATTGGCTTAAAATGGCAGCCAAACAGAAGCTGTAAATCATTTCATTTCAGAATTCCAGGTGGTAGCCAAACATAAAAATTCATTAAGGAATTTAAATTCCATCCAAATGAAGTGACATGGGGATTTCATTTCATATCATTTCAACCAAATGAAATGAATGCATATGAGGCAAACGAGCCCTAATATATTTTCCTACACATGCATTGTAGAGTTCAGACCTTATGCAATGTTTCCTTCTAGTAGTGTTTGATTCATGGGATTGTAATGTGCAGGAATTATTACTAGTGTATTTTCATGGGAAATCTAGCTTCAGCACATAGCTCGTGGAAAACCCTACTGGACAAACAATGCAGACATGATTTCAGTGGGCAGCACAAGTAAATCCAACATGATTGGGCTCACCTTCAGCGCGGAGCATCGTTGCGGAGATGCGGTCAAGGCCGATGGGCCGGCGTCGCTGTGGTGTGGCCGGAGTCGATGCAGACGTGCACGTCGTTACGGGTGGCGGATGCGTTGCGGAGATGCGCGGCGGCGTGTCTGTGGAGAAGCGCGGTGGCGGGGTTGCAGAAATACGGTCGTTGGTGGCTGGACGATCCTGACGGAGGCGATGCGGACGGCCACGGCGGTGCGGAGATGCGGCGGCGATGCGGAGATGCGGATGGAGAGGAGCAGTTTGGGGAAAGTATGAGAAGGGGCTAGGATATCTGCAGGGATAGATTTTTTCCCCAATTAGGTAAACTATTATTTGTACTAACATTGGTGCATGTTGGACCCACTTATACTAACATTGGTGCATGTGGGACCCACTTATCAATGTTTAAAATAGCGGGCTATTTGATTTAGCGGCGCCGGTTTTAAAAGCTATCAAAAGCTATAGCGGAGCTATAGCGCGCTATACCCATTTAGCGGGTTTGCTAAATAATGATTTTTTTAAAAGAGCAGTACATATTGGTATATATATCAATAATTTACAAATATTTGACAGTTTTACAGATCAATGCTCTGATCAACTCACTTATAACAGTTTTGACAGTGCATAGTGCATATTACATAGTAAAATTTGAAACAGAGCCACTTATCCTAGCATTGGTGACTGTGGGACCCAATGGCATCTGTGGTTCCTGTTTGGCTGAGTTTGGCCAAAATTTGACCCTCATGACACATGTGGGTCCAGTTAGACTAGCATCGGTGCATGCGAGTACCGATGGCATCTGTGGTTATAGTCTGAGTGAGTTTGGGCAAAAGTTTGACTGAAATTATGCTTAAGCTGACCCTGATGACACACGTGGGTCCACATACACTAGAATTGGTGCATGTGGGCCCAATGGCATCTGTGGGTTCTATGTTGACTCATATCGCCACAAAAGTTGACCCTGTTGACACATGTTTGTCCACTTAGCTAACATTGGTGCATGTGGGACCCTATGGCATCTGTGGGTCCAGTTTGACTAAGATTGGGCTTAAGCTGACCCTGATGACACATGTTGGCCCACATAGCTAGCAGCGGTGCATGTGGGACCCTATGGCATCTGTGGGTCTAGTTTGACTAAGATTAGGCTTAAGTTGACCCTGATGACACATGTTGGCCCACATAGCTAGCAGCGGTGCATGTGGGACCCTATGGCATCTGTGGGTCCAGTTTGACTAAGATTGGGCTTAAGTTGACCCTGATGACACATGTGGGCCCACATAGCTAGCAGCGGTGCATGTGGGACCCTATGGCATCTGTGGGTCCAGTTTGACTAAGATTGGGCTTAAGCTGACCCTGATGACACATGTGAGCCCACATAGCTAGCAGCGGTGCATGTGGGACCCTATGGCATCTGTGGGTCCAGTTTGACTAAGATTGGGCTTAAGTTGACCCTGATGACACATGTGGGCCCACATAGCTAGCAGCGGTACATGTGGGACCCTATGGCATCTGTGGGTCCAGTTTGACTAAGATTGGGCTTAATTTAACCCTAATGACACACGTGGGTCCAGTTTGACTAAGATTGGGCTTAAGTTGACCCTGACGACACACGTGGGTCCACATAGACTAGCATTGGTGCATGTGGGCCCAATGGCATCTGTGGGTTCTATGTTGACTCATATCGCCGCAAAAGTTGACCCTGATGACACATGTGGGTCCACTTAGCTAACATTGGTGCATGTGGGACCCTATGGCATATGTGGGTCAAGTTTGACTAAGATTGGGCTTAAGCTGACCCTGATGACACATGTGGGCCCACATAGCTAGCAGCGGTGCATGTGGGACCCTATGGCATCTGTGGGTCTAATTTGACTAAGATTGGGCTTAAGTTGACCCCGATGACACATGTGGGCCCACTTACACTAGCAATGGTGCATGTGGGACCTAATGGCATATGTGGTTTCAGTTTGACTGAGATTGGGAAAAAGTTGATCCCGATGACAAATGTGGGTCCAATAACACTAGCTTAAAATAACTTTGTAACGCTTGTGTTTACAATTCTAGACTTTCATCAAGGCAAGTTTATATCGTTTGACAATCATATTCCTTTGAACTAGTATAGCCAGTGCACAAACACAACTGAACACACATATAACATTACATAGATATGTTTGCTAGCTCACGGTACTTTAAGAAACAAGCATACTGAAGTAGTTCAACTTAGAAACTAAACAACAACAAAGTACCACAATTTGTACTACATAAACAACATACAACATCACGAATATAACTGGCTATAGTCTAGTAACGTGCATTAATTCCAGCCGGTGGCATTGCAGGCGGTGGGGTCGGTGGCTTTGTCGCCCCAGGCAGTGGTGGTGGTGTAGCCCCAGCCAGCGGTGGTCGTGTTTCCCCAGCCAGTGGTGTCGTTCTGCTCGTCGTCCTGGTCATCTTTGCCCGCTTCCCGTTTGCGTTTGGCGACATGCACCACCTCTCCATCCGCCTCTTCCGCTCCCCAGACCACCTGCTCATCCCAGATCGCCCTCGCATGTTCCCTTTCAACCTGCTGCGTTGCATCATCCTGCTCGTCATCTGCATCACTCTGGTCTGCAGCAGCTGCCACCTCGGCCACAGCTTTTGCCGCCTCGGCCTTAGCTGCTGCCGCCTTTTCTACCGCATTAATTGCAGCCTTGCGAGTCCCCCGGTCTAACCCGTCCCTTGCGGTAATGAGCCTATGATACAGCTCATAGGCAACATACCCGTCTCTTGCTGCATACTCTAGGTTCATCGCGGAAAGTGGCTTGTTCTCCCATACTTCGTGCCATCCTTCGGGAGTGCCTTGCAATTCCCAAGATCTCTGTCAATGATGATCACTGCTAGAGATAACATCCCGTCCCTGTCATACGGTTGATTCCAATGGAACCGTTCTTCAGTCTTAAACATGTCTTGGATGTCGATGTGGTATTGTTCTGGAATGGTGATATCCTCATGTGCAAGCTTCTCTTTATCACTCCTGATGTCCACGCTAGCGAAAGTGATCCCCTTTCCCTGAAGGAACTCTGCCAGTTTCGGACAAGGCTCCCTTCTCCTGCAGTATAAATGCAAATTAAGACATGAGAATAATTTGGATGATGTACAATTATTTGATGATAATGTTAAACAAGGTAATTGCATAACCATACCATTAGGCCATGTACAACACCCACAGATCATGCATAATACTTGAACTAACATGTCTAAGTATTTGAAATAAACGAGTGCAAGCAATGTATTTGCATTGGCTAATTATACATGATCTCAAATGGAAAATAAAAATATGCACATAACCAGTTTCGGACAAGGCTCCCTTCTCCTGCAGTATAGATGCAAACTATGACATGACAATAATTTTGATGGTGTACAATTATTTGATGACAACGTTGATCAAGGAAATTGCGAAACCGTGCTATTAGGCCACGTACAATGCCCATAGATCATGCATATTACTTGATCTCACAAAATCCACAAGGACTTAAACCTATAGGAATTAAACAATGCACATAGGAAAAATTTCCAAGGATCAAAATTCATATGAGATTCCTTTGAATCAAATAAGCCATGCATCAAAGGAGGCCTGATGTGAAAACGTTCACACAGGGTACAATCCTATGAATTAAACATGTGCTGATGGAAAAAACATAGGGATTGAATCATGTACAAACCCATAGGAAATCCTTTGAATCAAAGGAGGCCTGAAATAGAAATGCCCATCCTTAGTACGTATATTACCTGCAGTAGTGGAACACGAGGACAGTCTCCTTCAGGGCGATCTGGACGACGGCGAGCTTTTGTGACGGAGCTTCGTCCCGCCTATTCCTTGTGTACCCGAGGTCGAGTCCGAGGAACTTGTAAGGCTCTTTCTCGAGCAATTGCTCGAACTTCTCCAGCATTTGATTCAAGTAGTTCACATCGTTGGTGTACACCACCTCCATAATCTTCGTGCCATAGGCACAGATGGGCTTGATGTCAGCCATGGTTTTCCCGTCATCGAGGATGTCTCCATAGGGATCCAGGGATGCTAAGATCCCCGTCGTGTGGAGGAGGAAGACGCGAGAGGAAGAAGAACAGACGAGAAGCGGACGCGTTGCGGTTATTGTGGTGTTACGGCGGCGGTGGAGTCGCGGCGGAGGGCCCGTACATCGATGTAGTCGACCCATTACGGTGCGATGCGGTGCAGTGCGGTCCGTTTTGTTACGGTGCAACGCGTTTAGGAGTGGTGTGATGCGGTTATTGCGGTGCAGTCGGGTGAGTTTTAATTTGTTACGGCGACGTGTTTAGGTGTGGTGCATGCGATGCGGTTATTGCGGTGTAGCAGTGGGATCAGTTTTGTTACGATGCGACGCATGTAGGTGTGGTGCGGTCCGGTCATGGCTGCAAACTTTCAACAATTGAACGCACGGGGCTTTCACCGATCCTCTGGTCATGGCTGCAACTTAATTTCAAAAATTGAACCCACCGCTTTCCTACAACTTTCAACTCAAGTTTGACCTAAGCTTGTACAGTGCATAACTAATTCAAAATATCTCATAAAAATTGAAAACCTACACACTGATAAATTTTACGTGAACTAGTTGACACGAAATTTTTTAAACTTGAAACATTTCATTCTCATCAAAATAACAATCCCGCATATGAGGTTCCACATAGAATGTACCATGACTCACGTGGGTCCACATACACAAGCATTGGTGCAAGTGGGCCCAATAGCATATGTGTGTCCAGTTTGACTAAGATTGGGCTTAAGTTGAACCTGATGACACATGTTGGCCCACATAGCTAGCAGCGGTGCATGTGGGACCCTATGGCATCTGTGGGTCTAGTTTGACTAAGATTGGGCTTAAGTTGACCCTGATGACACATGCGGGCCCACATAGCTAGCATACGTGCAAGTGGGCCCAATAGCATATGTGGGTCCAGTTTGACTAAGATTGGGCTTAAGTTGACCCTGATGATACATGTTGGCCCACATAGCTAGCAGTGGTGCATGTGGGACCCTATGGCATCTGTGGGTCCAGTTTGACTAAGATTGGGCTTAAGTTGACCCTGATGACACATGCGGGCCCACATAGCTAGCAGCGGTGCATGTGGGACCCTATGGCATCTGTGGGTCCAGTTTGACTAAGATTGGGCTTAAGTTGACCCTGATGACACATGTGGGTCCACATAGCTAGCAGCGGTGCATGTGGGACCCTATGGCATCTGTGGGTCCAGTTTGACTAAAATTGGGCTTAAGTTGACCCTGATGACACACGTGGGCCTAGTTTGACTAAGATTGGGCTTAAGTTGACCCTGATGACACACGTGGGTCCACATACACTAGCATTGGTGCATGTGGGCGGAATGGCATCTGTGGGTTCTATGTTGACTCATATCGCCGCAAAAGTTGACCCTGATGACACATGTGGGTCCACTTAGCTAACATTGGTGCATGTGGGACCCTATAGCATCTGTGGGTCCAGTTTGACTAAGATTGGGCTTAAGTTGACCCTGATGACACATGTGGGCCCACATAGCTAGCATCGGTGCATGTGGGACCCTATGGCATCTGTGGTTCTAGTTTGACTAAGATTAGGCTTAAGTTGACCCTGATGACAAATGTGGGCCCACATAGCTAGCACCAAGTGTTTCCACGAAGCCGTGGATTTTTGCCCGATTTCCACGTTTTGGCCGTTCGGTCCAACGTATCGCCCAGTTTTGGCTTGTTTTGAGCGTAACCGACACACGCGAGACGCTAGTCGTGTTTTCCACGATGTCGGGCTGTTTTCCACGATGTCTCCCGGTTTCCATGTTTTGCCCGTCCGGTCCAACGTATCGCCCAGATTTGGCCTGTTTTGAGCGTAACCGAACACGCGAGACGCTAGTCGTGTTTTCCACGATGTCGAGCACCAAGTGTTTCCTCTACTATATGCCAAGATACTTCCATGATGTTGAGGTACGTTCTTCCAGACTTGTTCAGTCTTTTGTTTCGCCAGGTTTTTATGGATTTTTTTTCCTTCTGGCAATGTTGTCATCTTGCTGCCTTGTTCGAATAGGAATGACCGAGTGTTAGCTTTTTAGATGCATGATGTTCAAACTCATGAACTTGGCTTGGTAAGTTACGAGTGGAACCCAAACATGTTCGTTGCAATTATCTCTTGATGCCTGGTCAGTCTTCTTGAAGTCTGGGGACTTTGTACTTTCATATGGACACAGTTCGTGTGGGAAGCCCGATTGCATCTAATATACTGCCAAGTGCCTTACGGTAGCAGCTAAGTGCTTCTCGGCCGACTTGTATATGATATATCCCGGACTTGGAGCTTTTGTGGAAGCACTTGGCAATGTTGGGAGGCTTCACACCTATTTCATGTAATATGCTGCCAGGTTGCTTTGCGTTGATAGCCAAGTGCTTCTCGATGGTCTCGTATATGCTTTCTCCCGGACTTGGTGCTTTTGAGGTAGCACTTGGAAACATTGGGTGGCTTCTCACCTACTTCATGTCATGTACCTCCAAGTGTTTTCCGTTGATCACAAAGTGCTTCTCGGTGGTCTTGTATATGCTTTCTCCCGGACTTTGTGTTTTAGAGTTAGCACTTGGCAATGTTGTTCGTCTTCATACCTATTTCATGTCATATACTAGTATGTGATTTCAGTTGATAGCCAAGTGCTTCTCGTTGGTCTTGTATATGCTTTCTCGCAGACTTGGTGCTTTTGAGGAAGCACTTGTCAATGCTAGAAGTAATAGTGTAGATCACAGAGGCACATGTGGGTCCAGTTAGCTAACATTGGTGCATGTGGGACCCTATGGCATCGGTGGGTCCAATTTGACTAAGATTGGGCTTAAGTTGACCCTGATGACACACGTGGGTCCAGTTTGACTAAGATTGGGCTTAAGTTGACCCTGATGACACACGTGGGTCCACATACACTAGCATTAGTGCATGTGGGCCCAATGGCATCTCTGGGTTCTATGTTGACTCATATCGCCGCAAAAGTTGACCCTGATGACACATGTGGGTCCACTTAGCTAACATTGGTGCATGTGGGACCCTATGGCATATGTGGGTCCAGTTTGACTAAGATTGGGCTTAAGTTGACCCTAATGGCACATGTGGGCCCACATAGCTAGCAGCGGTGCATGTGGGACCCTATGACATCTGTGGGCCCAATTTGACTAAGATTGGGCTTAATTTGACCCTGATGACACATGTTGGCCCACATAGCTAACAACGGTGCATGTGGGACCCTATGGCATCTATGGGTCCAGTTTGACTAAGATTGGGCTTAAGTTGACCCTGATGACACACGTGGGTCCACTAACACTGGCATTGGTGCAAGTGTTTCCAATAGCATCTGTGCGTCCAGTTTGACTAAGATTGGGCTTAAGTTGACCTGATGACACATGTGGGTCCAGTTACACTAGCATCGGTGCATGCGGGTACCAATGGCAACTATGGGTCCAGTTTGACTGATATTGGACAAAAGTTGACCTGATGACACACGTGGGTCCACTTACACTAGCATTGGTGCAAGTGGGCCCAATGGCGTCTGTGGGTTCTATTTTGACTGAGATTGGGAAAAAGTTGACCCTGATGACACATGTGGGTCCAGTTACACTCATGACCCATTGGCATCTGTGTGTTCGAGTTTGGCCGAGATTGGTTCCAATTTAATTTAGGATTTCAACTAATTTGAACAAATTCAATATTTCTCTATAAAATCTTTTAGAAAACGTATTGTTTTATACACAATATACTTTTTTTACTTATATAATATAGATTTTTTTTAACAATTTATATAATATTGATTTTGTAGAGATTTCCGCTGCAACGCGCCACTCTCCCAAATGTCATGCGTGGGTCCAATGTGAAAGCAATGGGAAAGTGGACTACATGCAGGACTACACGATTCCACACCCACGCGTGTACTAGAGGAAACCGAACCGCCAGCATCTATATAACAGATCGGTCTCATCGTCTCTCCCACCATCATCCACTTCTTCCCCAATCTGCCAAAAACCCCAATCCGCTCCCACCACCGCACCACCAATCTCATCCCTTAGTGAATCTGGAAGATGAAGCGTGCTCGCGAAGACGAGCCGGAGTCGAAGGCGGTCGGCGGCTCTGGAGATGCACCCGCGGTCATCGCCGTGGTGGCGGGCGAGGAGTCTTCTTCGGGAGCACCAGCCGCTCGTCGGCGCGCCGTGACCGTTGCGGACTCCACCGTACCGGTCGTGGTCACCGTCGATGATGATAAGAAGGAGGACGTCGTG
The DNA here is from genome assembly GCA_910589775.1 of Avena eriantha. Lineage (NCBI taxonomy): Eukaryota > Viridiplantae > Streptophyta > Magnoliopsida > Poales > Poaceae > Avena > Avena eriantha. The sequence continues at coordinate 66,816 of CAJUXJ010001822.1, read as the reverse complement.
GCTCTCGCGGCAGATCTACAGAACCTACATGCAGGCCGCCAGGTCATCGTCGTGCCGGACGATGAGTACTACGACGGCGAAGACCCTGACTCCATTGAGTACCTCTATGAACAAGCCCGCAAAGAAGATGTACCGTTCAAGGAGGAGGCCTCCGACGACGGCACTGAGGTTCTGAGCTGTTCTATTCGATCTCCTCTGTTCATCTTACTGTTCACATAGGGTTTGTTCGTAGAGTAGATTGATTTGTGATGTCTAGGTAGTCTTCTAGATATTCTTGGTTCTAGGGTTCGTACGGTTCCTTTGTAGTTGACTTTGATTTGATCTGCCGTATAGTATTCTTACTCATATGATATATATGGGTTCATGGTTATCAGATTAATTTTTGAATGTTGTGCCTTAAATTCATCCGAGTCTGATTTGATTGTAGAGATTATGATAACAAAGATTTTTGTTTGGGAAGAAAAGATTGATCTGATGCATAGAATTTATAATTACCATTTTCTTAATTTGCTGCTTATTAATGTGTTGATTCCATAGTGTGTATCAATTAGTATCCTGTTAAGTGTAATGATCAATGCGTTTGAAACTTAAATTCATCCGAGTCTTGTTTCATTCTAGTGATTATGATTGCTCATATGATATTTATCAGTTAATAGTTATCAGATTACATTCTGAATGTGTTAAGGTAGTTACCTTGCACATGATTGATCAACACAAGCAACTTAAATTTATTTGAGTCTAATTTGATTATAGAGATTATGATAGCAAGAATTTTGTTTGGGAATAAAGTATTGATCTGATGCATGGAATTCATAATTACCATTATCTAATTTGCTGCTTATTAATGTGATGATTCCATAGTGTGTTTGAATCAGTATCATGTTTAGTGTAACGATCAATGCGTTTAAAACTTTAATTCATCCAAGCCTTCTTTAATTCTACTTATTATGATTGCTCATATGATATCTATCAGTTCATAGTTATCAGATAACTTTCTGAATGTGTTAAGGTAGTTAACTTGTAAATGATTCATCATTAAGTGCCTTCAATTCATCTGAGTCTAATTTGATTGTAGAGATTATGATAACAAGAATTTTATTTGGAAAGAAATGATTGATCTGATGAATGGAATTTAATGTGTAATGATCAATGCGTTTGAAAATTAAATTCATCCGAGTCTTGTTTCATTCTAGTGATTATGATTGCTCATATGATATCTATCAGTTAATAGTTATCAGATTAGATTCTGAATGTGTTAAGGTAGTTACCTTGCACATGATTGATCAACACAAGCGACTTAAATTTATTTGAGTCTAATTTGATTGTAGAGATTATGATAGCAAGAATTTTGTTTGGGAATAAAGGATTGATCTGATGCATGGAATTCATAATTACCATTATCTAAATTTGCTGCTTATTAATGTGATGATTCCATAGTGTGTTTGAATCAGTATCCTGTTTAGTGTAACGATCAATGCGTTTAAAACTTTAATTCATCCAAGCCTTCTTTAATTCTACTTATTATGATTGCTCATATGATATCTATCGGTTCATAGTTATGACATAACTTTCCGAATGTGTTAAGGTAGTTAACTTGTAAATGATTCATCATTAAGTGCCTTAAATTCATCTGAGTCTAATTTGATTGTAGAGATTATGATAACAAGAATTTTATTTGGGAAGAAATGATTGATCTGATGAATGGAATTTAATATGTAATGATCAATGCGTCTGAAACTTAAATTCATCTGAGTCTTCTTTCATTCTAGTGATTATGATTGCAAGAATTTTATTTAGGCAAAATTGGTTATTTGCCCCTAAAGTTCACATGCCTTGAATTATGTCCCCAAAGAGTATTGTTCTTTAATAAATTAACCATTATGGACTTTGAAGCAGATAGAAATGAACGCTCAGGCGTTCCAACGCTCACTAGACATGATAAGACAAAACTGTCCTCGATTCATCAAATATTGGTCACACAACATTATCCTCGATTCATCAAATGTTAGTACTATCACCACAACACAAAACTGTCCTCGATTCATCAAATGTTAGTACTATCACCACAACAATTTAGAATAATTTTGGTAGCATTGTTAATTTTTACAGCTTATTTCGTTTGATCGTTGTTGTGCTCCTGTTTATCTCACTTCTTACGTATTTCAAAATTCACAGGAAGACTCTGATGACGTGGACCACGGCAAGGACGACAGGGACCGCAAGAGCCGATTTGTTCTTAAGCGGCTGGTGAGTGGCCAGATACCTTTCCGCAGCCACGAGGAGCTATCTTGCCCATTCTGCGGCAGGGTCATCACCAAGAACTTAGAGAGCATGATCCAGAACGCGGATGGCGTTGGCGTAGGCAGCAGGCAGAAGCACAAGGGCCACACCAAAGCGAAGCATGCCGCCTTTGGCAGATTCCTCGACAAGTACGTCAAGGGTGGCCTCATCCCGGTTATCGGTCCTGCTATTGGCCCTCATGTTCTGTTTCCACAAGTTTAGTTTATGTTTGTGTTGTCCCCCTGGAGATGAAGAGAAACTGTGTGCTGTTTGAAGACTAAGTTTTTATTATGTATGGTGGAAGCTGGGCAATCATACCCAGTTGTTTAAGACTATGTTAATGTGTACGGAGTTTGCTGTTGCGTTACTGGTGCACTTGTTATCTGAATTCTCATGTTGATGCACACTGCATTTGTTTACTAAATTAGATGGTTTGATGCTTTATTTTGTAGCTACAAAAGTTTGAAGTAAGTTTGGACTACAAAAAGTTTTTGAAACCAATCTCAAACCAGAAACTTATGTACTTTACATACTGATGATCCTTCAGAATGTCTAAAAACAACCACAAACATGAAAGGCAAACTCCTTATTTCCAATACTTTTCATAAAATTTGCAAAATATTCTAAGTAAAGGATTTAATTAATATAGCTAATTCTTTCCTTGTTAGTCTCAAGATTCTATTGAGGATCTTACAGGACCTAACTATGACGACTAAGTCAGAGCAATAAAAACCAAATCAATTTCCTTGCTCTGCGCACTAAATGTAATCAATATATTTCCTTGTTTTGCCTAACGGCTAAAGCTAATCACGTCGAGCCCGCAAATTAAGCTTACAACTGGGTCTAGGCCCGGCATGCAAGCATAGTCGGACCATATATATATATATACGCTCTCCCTCCAACAAACCCTAAAGGCATAGTTGAGTCAGCGCCGCCATCTAAACCACCTTTGCCTAGGCCGCAGATCTGTCGAGAGAGAGGGATGGCGAAGGACAAGATCGTTGCGGTAAAAATCTAACCTATCTAGTTTGCATGTACTGGATCTATTTGGACAAAAATGTACGGCCCATGTTCTTTATATTTTCTTTTTTTGATTCGTAGTGTCCTTGGTGTTTTGACACCAAGGGTCTGTGCGGCCTGGGCGACAAGATCAAGTCCTTTTTCGTTCTCACCCTTGTAGAGAATTTTGAAGAAATGACGGTACTGGTTTTATTTTTTGTATTATCATCAGCCTTTCCTGTTCCACCCTTTTGTCATGAATTATAGCATCTGTTAGTTTGTCATGTAGTAAACATGTTCCATTTTTCTTCAGTTAATACCCTGCTATGCTAGAGCGAATTTCCTTAAGAAGTTTGCCATCGACTCTGTCGACCACGAGAATGATTTTGTGGTCAAGGTGGTTACGGAAGAAGGGTTCGAATTCAACGTTGATTGTATCAACAAGGATGGCAGAACATATCTTGAAGGCCAATATTGGAGAGAATTTGCTAGAGTCTACAATCTGGATGTTGGAACGAAGCTTGTCTTCTCTACCGACACACAAGGTCCATCTACCCCTGTGACGTCGATCAACCTACCGATCACCCACCCATGTAAGTAACTACTTATTTGAAGTACTCCCTCCATTTACAAATATACGATATTTACGAGTTTGTATAAAATAGATGTATATTGTAGATCCACTAAAATATTTAGGTTCACCCATTTTGCTCGGTTTCTAGTCTACTTTGTAATGTGTAGAATGTCACCGATGGAATTGTCTCTAGTTTTTTCCTTCTGAAAAAAGAAGTAGTTGCTTTGTGTTTAGCACGATATTTTTTCCTTGTTCCTAAACAATCTTAATGTTGACGTACCTACCATGCATTAATCTTAATTTTGATTCAGTAATATTCATTTAATTAAGTATTTGAACTTGTACAACATATTACAATCTGACCCAGGATAAGAAAGACATACTTGACGCTATGCATGCCACCGATGGAACCATAATTAACTGGAGAATGATGGAGTCAGTGGTCAGCAATGTTGACATCATTGACACGCTGGTTGGTGAACATGGAGCTAGGCCTTATCAAGTTGGAAAATGTGAGTCTCTGATCCACACATTAAGCTGGAAAAATTGCCAGAAGAAAGAGCTGGTAAGTATGAGTGATCTACTTTGTTGTGCCTGTAATTTTCCGATTAATAAATGTTCACATTGTGCATGTGGACCAAGAACAAAAACTCTCGCGACGCCTTGTCCCTGAAGACATGGCTGAATATGGTGATATCACAATTGTGTGTGATAAATACACAAAGGTCAAAGGGTCGTACTCAATTTCTCCTGAGGATGGCCGAGTATGCTGCGCTGGGTGGAGGGAAGTGATGTCACATGAGGAGTATTTTCGGCGAATTGGAGACAAGATGTTTTTCATGCTGTACGTGGGACGTAAGGGGGCTTTCCTATTTGCCTTCTATGTTCCAAATGTGGAACTTTAGTAGCCTTGATCATTTTCACTATGATGGTCATGGGTCATTTGTCGACCTAATAATATGAGATGTTAAGACAATATTTTACAGTCCTTTCATTATGTGGCATTAGTATGTCTGAATACATGGTTAAGTGTAATGGTACTATTAAATTTTTTATGAGCTGAAATATATTATGCCTGTCGTTGCTGCCAATTATAGTGAAATCGTGTTAATTGAGTTCATTTCATCGGTATCTATGAATATTTTATGAGCTACAAATTTTATGCGTGCACAACTTACTAGACGGACATGTCTGTCGCGTAGGTTGTGTCACGCAAAGAAGTATCTATCTCTAGTAAATCTATTTTGCTGCTCGAAGTAAGTATGACAAAAACAAGCAAAAACATCTAGGTACGACCATATATATCATTGTAATTAATAATTTTGTGTATAACATGGTTATTGGGAATTGAATGCAACAGTCTCCATAACTAGTATCAAACAGTACAACTGCGTGCTAGTATTTTAGTAACGCATTTTCACAAGGTACTAGTCAATAGCACTATCAACATCTGAAATGCTCCTCCCAAATTCATCGACAACCGGTTCCAAGTCTTCTTGTTCTTCGTCGCTCAGGTCCATATCATTGTTTACACCATTTTCCATGCTAGTTGTCTAACAGTCTGAGAGTCAACAAATATCACATCATCAGAGCAATCAGCCATGTCGTCTTCATGATCATCAACATATTCATCTTCCTCGTCCTCAATTTGGTGAACAATGGGATCTTCTGAGCCTAGGTCTTCCTGGTATGCACCTGCATTGCCTTCATCATCTTTTTCTGGAACATCGTATACATTCCTGTGCTTGAAAGTTTGCACCACCTTCCAAGGATCACCAAATTTTGTGTCTTCCAAGTAAAAACAAGTTTCTGCTTGGTGAGCCAATATGAAAGGGGCGTTCTTGTACCACAATACGGACGTATTGATGCTTTTAAAGTATCCATCATCCTTCATCTCCGTGGTTTTCCTACTTCCAAGGTCAAACCAATCACAGCGGAACAAGAACACGAATATGTCGTCGTGCTTGTTTCTCGGGTACCGTAACTCAAGAACCTCCTTCATCACACTGTAGTATTCTTGATCTTGTTCGTCAGAAACGGATCCCTTGTCATTATGCCTGAGTTTTCAGTCCTCATGTTCTTCTCACGCTCGACGGAACGGAACCTAGCGCCATTTAAATTGCACATAGGGTGTACAACTACACGAGCATCTGAGTCAAGTGCTAGTGATTTTAAATCTTCTGGAGCATGGTCCAAATTACTGACATGTTTTTTAAACCATGCAGGGAATTCTTTCACTAGTTCCGCCGCAATGTTGTTCACACCCCTGTTCTGTAGTTGTTGTCGGAAATTCCTAAAAATCAAAAACAAATTAGTAATGGTACTGCTATAACACAAAATATTACTGAAAATTTTGAATGATTAATAAAAAGGTAAATAGACCTACCGAATATAATTTTGTGCCTCATCACAGTTCTGAAGTACATACCAAACCATACTGTCAAATTCTTTGGGAAAATACTTCAATTTGGATAGTCCTAAACCTCTGGCTCCATCTAAAAAAATATAAAACTCTAGCGGATCTTTGTTTCTTATCTTGGTTCCTCTCGGGCTTTTTATGTCTGGTTTCTATGACACCGCCCAAAAATTTAGAGCAATGATGCAAGCACTCATCCACGATATATCCCTCAGCAATTGAACCTTCAGGCCTTGATTTGCTACGCACCGTTGATTTCAGGTACCCGAGCCTTCTTTCAACTGGAGACATCCAACCATATTGAACAGGCCCCCTCTGAAGTGCCTCATCAGGTAGATGAATAGCCAGGTGCACCATTACATCAAAGAATGATGGGGGAAATAGCAGCTCAAGCTTGCTAAGAATTATGACAATTTCAACCTTCATTCGACGCAGCACAGATGCTCTTAGAGTTTTGGCACACAACTCCCTGAAAAAGTTTCCCAGTTCAGCAATGGTCTCATACATCGCCTTTGATGCAATCCCTCTCAGACCAGCTGGCAACACACGCTGCATAAGTATGTGGCAGTCATGCGTCTTCAGACCATGCACTTTACCCCCTGGGATGTCCACACATCTTGCTAAGTTTCCAGCAAAACCATCTGTGAACCTAGTGTTGGCCAAATACATGCACAATTTTCGTTTGCCTTCCTTTTGAAGCGTCCACGGTGCTTTCTCCTTTGAAAAACCCTTGGCCTCAGGTTTCATCCAGAACTTCTTCCTGACATTAAATTTCTCCAAATCGATTCTACCACCAACAGTGTCCTTGTTCTTTCCATCAAGCACAGGAAGGGTACCAATGATATTGTCCAATATGTTCTTCTCAATGTGCATTACATCTAGGTTGTGAAAAAACTTCAATCTTGACCAGTATGGCAGATCATATAAGTTGATCTTGAGGTGCAGGTTGGCTCACCAGTCATGCCACGCTTTCTCTTCCTAGTTGATGGATTTTTCCCTGACCTGTAATCCTAAACTCTCTGTACCCTCTCCTCTCTTTCTGCAAGTGTGAAACTTGTTGGTGCACCCTTAGGTTCAGGTTTTCCATTGAAGGCTCTGCTACTCCTCCACTTGTGATCGTGAGGCAGAAATCGACGATGACCAATATAACAAATTTTATTATGCAAAGACTCGTAGCAAGGATCCTTATCGCAGTGCGCACATGCGAAAAACCCTCTTGTGCTATGCCCAGACATCGTGGCATATCCAGGATAGTCATGAATCGACCAAAGAAACGCAGCATGCAACGGAAACTCTCTACCTGTGCATGCATCATATGTGCCCACGCCACTCCATAGCTTCATCATATCTTTTATCAATGGCTGCATAAATACATGAAAATCCTTTCCTGGTGAATTTTTTCCAGGGATTAGCAATGACATCATGAAGTTGGATTGATCCACGCACATCCACGGTGGGAAGTTGTATGGAATGACAAAAACTGGCCACATATTGTATGAACTACTCATGTTTCCGTATGGGTTGAATCCATCTGTCGCAATACCAAGCCTTATGTTACGGGCATCTGAAGCAAACCATCCAAACTCCTTGTCAAAGTGCTTCCATGCTTCACCATCAGCTGGGTGCCTCAAAATACCCGGTTGTGCAACCCTCTTCTACTTGTGTCACTTTGTGTTCATCGATGCTTCCTTGGAAACAAAAAATCTCTGTAACCTTGGGATTATAGGAAAGTATCGAAGCACCTTGTGGGGAATCATTCTCTTTGCTTCCGGGTCTTTCCACCTTGAAAATCCACACTCGGGACAATGAGTTTTTTTGGCATGGTCTCCCCAAAACAGAGCACAGTCATACTTGCAAACATGAATTGTGTCATAACCAAGCCCAACCTCAGAAAGAACACTCTTAGCTTCAGCATAGGACTTGGGAAAATTCACTTTTGGCAAAGCAACACATAAGACAGCCATAAATTGATCAAAAGCTCTATTTGTGACCCGGTTGTATGATTTCACGTAAAGCATCTTCATAATGAATGACAACCTCGTCTCAGTGGTGCATCCCTCGTGAAGCTCTTTCTTAGCTTCTTCGATGAGGTTCACATAGAAATTAATGTCACTTGGGCCTCTGTCATTAGAATCATGCAGCTCATCTAACATCTTGTCAACATGATCATTATGATTCTCATTTCCATCATCATAATCATCATCGTCATTGCTTTGATACAAACTATGATCCTAGTTTTCATCAGGACCATCATCTTCTCCATGACAACTCCACTTTGTGTACGAAACGGCCATACCATTAACGTGTAAGTGATACATCGTGATCGATCGTCGTGATCGCGTAGGCGCAAGTCGCCGGGACTTGTAGATGAAGGGCCAGCCAATGTCGTGATTGCCTGGACAAGGGATACCCTTGACGGCGCTTGTTCGCAAGAACAGAGAAGAAAACTGTTTGGAAGATCGCACAAGTCCTAACTATAACGATCCGTGTTTGTACATGCCACATACTGCACATAGAGTTTACAAAATGGTAGGCCAATCAAACAATTCAAAAACCGAACGGTAGCCTAGCGGTAACGAAATGTTTTACTTTGTACTAGGTCCTCGGTTTGAAACCCATCTTTGCCCTTTTATCGTTTTTAACACAATTGCTAACTCGTTGGTCCCACGAACAATCGGTGACGGCTTAATCTATGACGCTCTAAAATCCGTCGTGCGGATAATCGGCGACGATTTGCCGTGACGCGAAACGCGACCGTCACGCATTATCAAGCATACGTGATGCCCAAAACTAATCCGTCACCTATGGTTACTTTCGGTGACGGTTCTAAATTTTGTCACCAGGCAATTCGTCACCGATTCTAGGATCTGTTGTAGTGATGTCTAGCATCTAGAATCCTTGCAAATTCTCATACAATACGAGAATATGTATTTTATTAAATTATACTCCATCATATTGCAACCAAGCGTCGTTTCAGATATCATAATTTCTTCTACAAATGATGGTTACTAAAACAATTTTCACCTCCTAGATAACGTTGATACTGAAAAAACTTTTGAATATCAAAGTGTTGGAAATATGCCCTAGATACAAATAGTTATAAGGACTATTATCATATTTCGTATAGTTTATGATTAAATTTTATATCATGCTATAACTGTATTGAGTGGAAACATCAATACATGTGTGATATATAAACAACCAGGGGTTCCCAGTGAAACACTAGTCACTGGATCATTGGTCAACAGATGATCAAGTTTCCTGATCATGTGGCATTTATGCCAGTTGGAAATGGAGTCAACTCATTTTGAGAATGAGATGATGAACCAATACCCAACCTAAACATCATGACCCGATCATGTCACGAAGTTCAAGTTACGCTGATTAGAAATGGATCCGCGTAGACTATTCCTTAGACCGTGAGGCTATATCAATCACTGTCTCCCGAGAGTGCTTTGATAGCATCAAACGCCACTTGGTAATACAGTGGTTATAAAGGTGTGTTTAGGTACTCGGAGGAAACCGTTGAGGCAATATATGTCAAGAGCGGGATTTGTCCGTCCATGTGACGGGAAGATACTCAAGGGCCCACTCGGAGAAGTAATATCCAATAGCTGCGCAACGTGTGATTTGATCACAGGGATATCACTTGTCGGAACGAGTAAAGTAGCATTGTTCGGTAACGAGATTAAACACGATGTGGTGATGTCATTGATCGGATCTCGGGCAATACAAGTATCAAGAGACAAATGGAATAAGACACGATTGTCCTGGTTTAAACAACGAAAGATCTTCGTGGAACGCACAAGGGTCACATGGCCATCCAGGTCCCTCTGTCGATCATTGGTGCGGGAGTGTCCCGACTATGTCTGGAGTGTTCTCGAACCGTGGGGTATCACGCTTAAGGGTGTGATGATGCTTAGAGAGTGTTTATAGGATCAGAAGAATCGCCGAAGAATAGTAGAGAGAAAACCGGAAGGGTTTCGGTAAGTCCGGAGGATGTCCGGAGTGCAGGTGGAAGGTGTTCCATAGCCACGGAGGTTGAATAATATGTGAATGAATGTTAAATATTGATTTAATCATTTATTCATAATTATTTAATAAATAGAAAAACAATTTAAATGGTCAAAGGCTTAATGGGCAAATTCCCGGAGGGGAGAGGCCCATTAGGGAAAGGAGAGAGGGAGAAGGGGCCAAGGGGGAGGTCGGCGCCCTAGTGGGCCAGCCCCCCTCCCGCGTAGGGCCCATGGGGTGGCCGGAGCTCCACCCCCTCCCCCCTCTCCTCTCCTTTAGTCCCACCCCGGGACTTTGAGGGAGGTCGTACCTCCCCTCCTCCTATATATAGTGGGGGTATTTGGCCAGATAACTACACCGAATAATCAATAAAGGTATTCTCACTTTTGGGAGGACCTCTAGTTTATATTCTCTCTCTCTCTCTCTCTCTCTCTCTCTCTCTCTCCCGTGACCTGGTCCCAAGTCTGGACTGCGCGAACGAGAGACATCTTCACCGCGGAGCACCGTCGCGCTGCGGGATTTGGATCCGGGAGCTCTACTTCCACAACTGCTACTGGATCAGGGAAGCGGGAGTCATCGTCAAGCACTGGACATGTGTAACTCCCCGCGAGGTGTCACACTTGAGTCACTCAAGTCGTTGGAGCCACAGGAGCGCAAGGACTTCATCACGACCTAGAGGTCGGCTTCGGCTCGTCTACATCAACCATGCTCTCCTGAGCGTTGACAACGCTTTTTGGTCTTCAAGGGTAAGTTCGCGAAAATCCCCTGCCGTTACTGTATTACTAATAGATAGGTCCTGGCAGCATCAGGGGTTCAGGGGCGTAGGGTAAAATTTATTGTTTTCATGCGCGGAACCCCTACAGTGGTATTAGAGCTAGATCTATGTGTAGTAATGCTAGTACGGGTAGAACACACGAGATGTAGCGTGTGGGAATTGATCTCTTAGTTGTTACCCTCCCACGTGTACTTGTGTATACCGTAGCAATACTTGATGAAGTGGCCCCCAACCGACTTTACGCGCTCATTTGCGAGACTGGTCCACGCTTGACATACGGCTTGCACCGTATAAAGTGGATTAGGGGGTGTTTGTCTCTCTCACATTAGTTGGTATGCCATTTGCAACGGAGGGTCCCGAAAGGGGTGTAGTAGAGACAACTACTTGATCAGCGTTGTGCTGAAAGTTTGTAGGTAAGAACGGTTCTTGTGCGAAAGCCCATTCAGCCACGTAAAACATGCAAAGATAAAGTAGAGGTGTCTAACTTTGTTTTGCAGGGGAGGTGTTGCTTTGTGATATGGTTGTGGCAAAGGTAAAGTGATTACCTTTTGTTACGTAGTAGTAGATAGTCATGGAGGTGACGGACTACCACGCCGGAATGACACCGGTACCCTGGTGTCTACGGCGCCGGAACCCTGGCACCGGAATCCGGTGACGACGGATGGAGATCACGACGCGAAGGACCATATCGCATTGCATTTACATTCAATATTATTGTTTGTATATCTTATTGTGTGCTAGTATTAGATACTCGACGGTAGCCTAATAAGAAGATCCCTGTTAAAATTACCAATGATTGTGTTCCCCCTTAGTGAGCACCACCAAGAAAGTTCTTCGGTATGAGGCAGGCCGTGATGATCGGGTGTCAGACATACCTACGTTCGCATAGAGTGGGTGTAAGCCATGTTGCACAGCGAATACACTAAGGTTGAGTTTTTGAGCCTAGCATGTACAGACATGGCCTCGGAAGACGGATGGTCGAAATACCGAGCATGATTCGCATGAATGATGTGATCGACGTTTAGCGTCCACCCTTGAACCCACATTGATGGTTGTGATGATCGGGGGAGATGTGGCTGATAGGGGTTGTGTTATCACTAGGAACCCTTATGGGGATAGGTGTTTCTGAGTGGAGTTATTATTAACTCATTTAATTATAAACTTAGTCTAAATTCCTTCCGCAATTGTAAATGTAGATGCCACCTTTCTTGTTGACGATTGATTGGTTAGAAGGAGAAAAGCTCAGATTAGATGGATCAAACTTCTCTATATGGGTTGCGCGTCTCCACGTTCTCCTTAGCGAGAATGACATGGTCGACTACATACTCGACGGGATGGATTTGGATCAGCCCATTGACTTAGAGACCCCAGAGCAGCGGGAAGACTGCTATCTCCGTCGAGAGATGGCCTCCTTCATTTCAGTTTTAATGCGTTTCGGAATGGTGGACGAGCTATGGCCTTTCGCGGGTGATGCCAATCCTTGTTCGGTAATGCTACAGCTTAGGACACATTTCATGGAACAAGCACACATATGGGAGCATAAGCTAATGGGAGACTTCCTCTCCATTAAGATGGAGGAGAACTCATCAATCGACGACCACTTGGAGCGCATGCATGATGTGTACATGAGGCATGCATACTTCCTGGATAGCTGCATGACGGGCTCTTTTGCAAATGGCGTTGTGTTGTGGTCACTGCCACCAAGCTACCAAGCACAAGTCAGGACTTGCATTTAGAGAGGCGACGCGGAATCAATGGAGTTCCACCGGTTCATAACACATCTCAGGAATGTGTTGGTTGAACCAAATGTCGTTGAGGTCATCAATGACAAAGGTATATATTTGATATACAATTTTATAAATGTTATAATCTTGCAAACACATTTGCAGTGTTAAGTATATTTGATACTTGTTCTCTTTTGCTGAAAACGGGTCCTTCTGCATGAGAGGTGCTTGCTGGAGAGGAGGTGACGTTGTGTGTTGATGGCGAGCATGATGATGATGGCCGACGACACTCTCCCTCAACATTTATCATTTAGTTTATATTTTGGATAGTTATTGTAATCAATAGATCGTGAACCTCTTTAGTGTGTCTCACACTTTGTGAGATGGTTATTCATATCAGTTTGTAACAAACCGTTGTTCTACTATTGTGAATGATTTCTATTTGTGTTCATATCTTGTTTGATTACTTGTGAATTATCCTTGTTGTTTGAAACTAATTGATAATAAATGAACATTTGTAAACATATTGAAATGCCTTAAAATACCCAACTTAAATGATATTCATTACTGAATGAAAACCATTGTTTGAATATAAAGTTAAGTGATAATATGTGAAAGTCATTCGACTTCTTATCATATATAAATCATGCCTAAGTTCGGCAAAATAACTTGAACACCGTGTATTACTTGAATACAAAGTGTTTTAATGAATTGTTATAAGTAATACATATTCGATGTATTGTGTTTTAACAAAATGGTAATTATCATTATATGATTGGTTAAATGAAGTGGTTTACCAAAGGAAACATGAATATGAAACTATATGATTTGATATAAGTGTTTCACAAACAAAGGGTACTAAAGTTAAAAGAGAATCTAATTACTATGATTTGATCAATAGTAATGAAATTCAACTTTATAGGATTGGCATAAGGAAATTGTGAAATTCAAAGTGTTTGAAACGTCAAAATGCAAAGCAGCACAATGTGATGTTAGATATCAAAATGGGTAAATAGATGGCACCAAGTAAATCGTTGTAGTGTAGATGTAGAGACCATTAGTTAGAAATAGTTAGCACTCAATTAGAATATATAGTGAACCATTTGAATTCGTGAAAGCGGCTATCTAGTATGGATCATCGTAAAAGTTTTGGGGTTATTCGATATAACCAAAACAATAGAGAATTAGTCATTGTAGAGTATTCATTGGAAACTTTGAATACGAAATACATAGCTAAACCAAAAGGGAAGCAAAATTAGTATTGCTTGGATTTTGGTGCATTCTTGAGAAAGTTCACATTCAGTGATACTTCTCGATTATGGAGAAAATGGAAGATAGTGAAAAACACGATGAGGATTCAAAACCCTACATCAGAGTGTTGAGAAGCACAATAGACAACGTTCCTGAACGGTTCTCCTCACAAAGGAAAGAATCAATGATAATGATCATTGTGTTTTCCCCACTAGTGTTTTCACGACATAAAGTAGTATTCAAAATGTATTCCATATCTTGTATGGAGACATTTGTGAATCATTTGCCATGATTCTTGGAATATGACATACCTACGAACTACTAAGGAAATAATAGTAAACTAGAATTATGAGAAATCCTAAAAGCAAAATTCCCTTGAGATTAGAAAGCAATTTGTTGCTGAATCTCACAAGTAAAAGGGGTTACTTGAATTTTCCCAAATGACTGCAAGCCATAGTGGAAAAGGGGGTAAATGACAGAAGTACAATTTGTCAAGTATTGGACGAATTCAAATGAATTTGATTCATGTGTGCTTAAATGTCTAGTGGATTTAAAACTAGCAAAGGTACTAATATCTCATAGTAAATCTACAAGTTTGATATTTGATCAAAGGATTAGAAGTTGTTCAAAATAGTGAGCAGATATGTAATTTGCATGAAATTGAGTGGGAGCTATGAAAGTCTTCCTAATACAATATGTGAATGACATATTTTTTAGTGGGAGCAATACAAGTCTCAAATTCAAATATGTAGGAACATAGTTTGAGTAAGAGTACTGACTCGTACCTAAATATGTTAGTAACATATTTTGAGTGGGAGCTTATAGAATAATTCTTAAGTGTGTTAAGAATAAAACCACAAGTACCAATAAATAATGATTTATGAGGTGTAGAAGTTGATAATAGGTGTATTATGATATTATGTAGTATTCCTTAAGGGATTCTGAAAAGGTTTTCAGAATAGAAGTTAATTAAGGAACTAGTCCTTAATAACGCAAGTTATGAATATTATTAAGTTTAACGTCAATGGTTGAAAGAAAGAAAAGGATGATGATCATCCACTATATTGAGACATAGGTTCTATCTTAGAAAACCATGATGATAACTTAAAATAATATGTGTTCCAATAAGGAACGTTTGAAAGAGATTAAGTTTGAATCACATAATGTTGAGCTAAGTTTGTCCGTAGTGTCTAATAGAGAACTATAGACATGTTTTCCAAATCCATAAAGGATGACATATCTTAAAGCATAAAGAGTTATGTTATAAGGGAATATGTTGGAAACTCCCGTAATACCAATTAGAGTCAAGTACGAAGCGAGGTGAACAAAACATCGAAAGTTGCACAAAGTGCACTAGTGTTTCGATGATTACATTTATAATAATAGATAAGGGTACCATCAAAAGTGTTGTATAATGTTATGGCGGGGCTAGTTCGCGTTTAACATAGAATGATGTGTCCCAGGGCACAGTGCCCATGAGAAAGCCCTCGGGGTTGATCTAAAGTCACTATAGGCTCCTAGAATTCGGCCTCGTTATGCTGCCATAGCGACGATGCATACACATAGATGTTATCATGTGATGATAAGGTATTAATGTCAGTCAAGGTGACATTATTAGGTTGCAAAGGATTTGCGACTGTAAAGTACAGACCCAAGACTCAACCTCTTCCATGAGCGAGCATGTTCAAGGTACCGGATATGGTGCCAATGATTAAGAACAAATGTATCTAGTGTATTTGTACTCTAGTGCAAGTGGGAGACTGTTGGAAATATGCCCTAGATACAAATAGTTATAAGGACTATTATCATATTTCGTATAGTTTATGATTAAGTTTTATATCATGCTATAACTGTACTGAGTGGAAACATCAATACACGTGTGATATATAAACAACCAGGGGTTCCCAGTGAAACTCTAGTCACTGGTTCATTGGTCAACAGATGATCAAGTTTCCTGATCATGTGGCATTTATGCCAGTTGGAAATGGAGTCAAATCATTTTGATAATGAGATGATGAACCAATACCCAACCTAAACATCGTGAACCGATCATGTCACTAAGTTCAAGTTACGATGATTAGAAATGGATCCTCGTAGACTATTCCTTAGACCGTGAGGCTATATCAATCACTGTCTCCCAAGAGTGCTTTGATAACATCAAACGCCACTTGGTAATACAGTGGTTATAAAGGTGTGTTCAGGTACTCGGAGGAAACCATTGAGGCAATATATGTCACGAGCGGGATTTGTCCGTCCATGTGACGGGAAGATACTCAAGGGCCCACTCGGAGAAGTAATATCCAATAGCTGCGCAGCGTGTGATTTAATCACAGGGATATCACATGTCGGAACGACTCAAGTAGCATTGTTCGGTAAAGAGATTGAACATGACATGGTGATGTCATTGATCAGATCTCGGGCAATACAAGTATCGAGAGACAAAGGGAATAAGACATGACTATCCTGGTTCAAACAACGAAAGATCTTCGTGGAACACACAGGGGTCACATGGCCATCCAGGTCCCTTTGTCGATCATTGGTGCGGGAGAGTCCCGACCATGTCTAGAGTGTTCCCGAACCGTGGGGTATCACGCTTAAGGGCTTGATGATGCTTAGAGAGTGTTTATAGGATTGGAAGAATCGTCGAAGAATAGTAGAGAGAAAACCAGAAGGGTTTCGGTAAGTCTAGAGGATGTCCGGAGTGGAGGTGGAAGGTGTTCCATAGCCATGGAGGTTGAATAATATGTGAATGAATGTTAAATATTGATTTAATCATTTATCCATAATTATTTAATAAAGAGAAAATCAATTTTAAATGGTCAAAGGCTTAATGGGCCAATTCCCGGAGGGGAGAGGGCCCATTAGGGAAAAGAGAGAGGGAGAGGCTGGCGCCCTAGTGGGCCAGCCCCCTACCGCCCCCCCCCACGCGGGCCCATGGGGTGGCCGGCGTGCCACCCCCTCCCCCCTCTCCTCTGCTTTAGTCCCACCCCGAGACTTTGAGGGAGGTAGTACCTCCCCTCCCCCTATATATAGTGGGGGTATTTGGCCAGATAAATACACCGAATAATCAATAAAGATCTTCTCACTTTTGGGAGGACCTCGTTGATATTCTCTCTCTCTCTCTCTCTCTCTCTCTCTTGACCGTGGTCCCAAGTCTGGACTGCGCGAACGAGAGACATCTTCACCGCGGAGCGCCATCGCGCTGTGGGATTCGGATCCGGGGGCTCTACTTCCGCAACTGCTGCTGGATCGAGGAAGCGGGAGTCATCGTCAAGCATCGGACGTGTGTAACTCCCCGCAAGGTGTCACACTTGGGGCACTTAAGTCGTTGGAGCCACTGGAGCGCAAGGACTTCATCATGACCTTGAGGTCGGCTTCGGCTCGTCTACATCAACCAGGCTCTCCTGAGCGTTGACAATGCTTTTCGGTCTTCAAGGGTAAGTTCACGAAAAGCCCCTCCCGTTACTGTATTACTAATAGATAGGTCCTGGCAACATCAGGGGTTCAGGGCCTAGGGTAAAATTTATTGTTTTCATGCGCGGAACCCCTACATAGAGATCATTGAGGCAAGCATGATACTTGGATACTAATGTTGGAATTTGTTACTCTTGATTCAATACAACTTATTGAATTTTACGGAGTTGGTGAGGTATTGCTGAAAGTTTGCAATTGTACTTTAAACTTTAGATTGACACTCATAAACCAATATGATACCAGTTCGTAAAGTAAAAATTCCAGAATCCTATAGTTATATTATCTCAATCATAGCTAAACACGAGGTAGTAAAAGAATAATAGTAACTACAATGAACTATGCAAACTCACTTCGATTCAGTTTATGATAAACTGAGTTCAACTTTAATCATATTATTATGTGAACTCCCACTCAAAAATAACATCCCTCTAGTCATTTTTAGTGATTACACGAACCAAATTCACTACACCACGACCGATAATCACGAGTGGTGACGCAACTCCAATGGAGAGCATTGTATGAGCATCATATCAACCATATGACTCGTTCTTTACCTTTCAGTTCATGTTTCAGGGCCATGTTTGTACATGCTAGGCTCGCCAAGTAAGAACCTTAGTACCCGCGTGTGTAAAACTGTCTTACACCCATTGTATGCGAACGTAGATTCTATCACACCCAATGATCACGTGGAGCTTCGAAACGATGAACTTTCTTAACCGTGCGTACTAAGTAAGAACATATTATTATCTTGATATTAGTGAGAGGGATCATCCAATAATTCTACTACTAAGTTCTAAGCTAGACATAAGCAAAATAAGATGCAAACAAACATCATATGCATCAAGTGATATGATATGGTTCTTGCACTTGTGATAGCTATGAGATTCGACACATTTTTGATGGTTTTTATTGATGATTTTCCTCTGAATTTCATCGTTTTCTAGCTTTACCTAATTCTAATACTTCGGTAGCAAAGAAAACTTGGTTTTTAATGTGTGTTTCAGGTTCTGAACGTCAACAGATGGTTTTAACTAGAGAAACACAATATTCAGACGAAAACAAGCAAGTCTCACTTTGGAAGCAATCGAGGGAAGCGTGTAGAAGCTTTAACAAGCAACTATACGGTGGGAATATTTTTTGGCCGTATAGTTCTCGCTGTATAGTTGCCGCCGCCTCTGTCTTGTCAAAAGGGACAACTTCCGTGAAGGGACTGGAGGCGAAAACAAAACACAGCAGCCACCATACCATCCAGAAGGGAGAAAGAAGAGACCCAGAGAAGAAGGGGAAGACGTTCTTCATCTTGCTCCACGATCTTCGACCTCCTAGCCAATACACCCCCATAGCCACTATAGAATAATTCTTAAGTGTGTTAAGAATAAAACCACAAGTACCAATAAATAATGATTTATGAGGTGTAGAAGTTGATAATAGGTGTATTATGATATTATGTAGTATTCCTTAAGGGATTCTGAAAAGGTTTTCAGAATAGAAGTTAATTAAGGAACTGGTCCTTAATAACGCAAGTTATGAATATTATTAAGTTTAACGTCAATGGTTGAAAGAAAGAAAAGGATGATGATCATCCACTATATTGAGACATAGGTTCTATCTTAGAAAACCATGATGATAACTTAAAATAATATGTGTTCCAATAAGGAACGTTTGAAAGAGATTAAGTTTGAATCACATAATGTTGAGCTAAGTTTGCCCGTAGTGTCTAATAGAGAACTGTAGACATGTTTTCCAAATCCATAAAGGATGACATATCTTAAAGCATAAAGAGTTATGTTATAAGGGAATATGTTGGAAACTCCCGTAATACCAATTAGAGTCAAGTACGAAGCGAGGTGAACAAAACATCGAAAGTTGCACAAAGTGCACTAGTGTTTCGATGATTACATTTATAATAATAGATAAGGGTACCATCAAAAGTGTTGTATAATGTTATGGCGGGGCTAGTTCGCGTTTAACATAGAATGATGTGTCCCAGGGCACAGTGCCCATGAGAAAGCCCTCGGGGTTGATCTAAAGTCACTATAGGCTCCTAGAATTCGGCCTCGTTATGCTGCCATAGCGACGATGCATACACATAGATGTTATCATGTGAT
The DNA here is from genome assembly GCA_910589775.1 of Avena eriantha. NCBI lineage: Eukaryota > Viridiplantae > Streptophyta > Magnoliopsida > Poales > Poaceae > Avena > Avena eriantha. The sequence goes on along the minus strand of CAJUXJ010001822.1, from coordinate 47,201 downwards.
GATAAGGTATTAATGTCAGTCAAGGTGACATTATTAGGTTGCAAAGGATTTGCGACTGTAAAGTACAGACCCAAGACTCAACCTCTTCCATGAGCGAGCATGTTCAAGGTACCGGATATGGTGCCAATGATTAAGAACAAATGTATCTAGTGTATTTGTACTCTAGTGCAAGTGGGAGACTGTTGGAAATATGCCCTAGATACAAATAGTTATAAGGACTATTATCATATTTCGTATAGTTTATGATTAAGTTTTATATCATGCTATAACTGTACTGAGTGGAAACATCAATACACGTGTGATATATAAACAACCAGGGGTTCCCAGTGAAACTCTAGTCACTGGTTCATTGGTCAACAGATGATCAAGTTTCCTGATCATGTGGCATTTATGCCAGTTGGAAATGGAGTCAAATCATTTTGATAATGAGATGATGAACCAATACCCAACCTAAACATCGTGAACCGATCATGTCACTAAGTTCAAGTTACGATGATTAGAAATGGATCCTCGTAGACTATTCCTTAGACCGTGAGGCTATATCAATCACTGTCTCCCAAGAGTGATTTGATAACATCAAACGCCACTTGGTAATACAGTGGTTATAAAGGTGTGTTCAGGTACTCGGAGGAAACCATTGAGGCAATATATGTCACGAGCGGGATTTGTCCGTCCATGTGACGGGAAGATACTCAAGGGCCCACTCGGAGAAGTAATATCCAATAGCTGCGCAGCGTGTGATTTAATCACAGGGATATCACATGTCGGAACGACTCAAGTAGCATTGTTCGGTAAAGAGATTGAACATGACATGGTGATGTCATTGATCAGATCTCGGGCAATACAAGTATCGAGAGACAAAGGGAATAAGACATGACTATCCTGGTTCAAACAACGAAAGATCTTCGTGGAACACACAGGGGTCACATGGCCATCCAGGTCCCTTTGTCGATCATTGGTGCGGGAGAGTCCCGACCATGTCTAGAGTGTTCCCGAACCGTGGGGTATCACGCTTAAGGGCTTGATGATGCTTAGAGAGTGTTTATAGGATTGGAAGAATCGTCGAAGAATAGTAGAGAGAAAACCAGAAGGGTTTCGGTAAGTCTAGAGGATGTCCGGAGTGGAGGTGGAAGGTGTTCCATAGCCATGGAGGTTGAATAATATGTGAATGAATGTTAAATATTGATTTAATCATTTATCCATAATTATTTAATAAAGAGAAAATCAATTTTAAATGGTCAAAGGCTTAATGGGCCAATTCCCGGAGGGGAGAGGGCCCATTAGGGAAAAGAGAGAGGGAGAGGCTGGCGCCCTAGTGGGCCAGCCCCCTACCGCCCCCCCCCACGCGGGCCCATGGGGTGGCCGGCGTGCCACCCCCTCCCCCCTCTCCTCTGCTTTAGTCCCACCCCGAGACTTTGAGGGAGGTAGTACCTCCCCTCCCCCTATATATAGTGGGGGTATTTGGCCAGATAAATACACCGAATAATCAATAAAGATCTTCTCACTTTTGGGAGGACCTCGTTGATATTCTCTCTCTCTCTCTCTCTCTCTCTCTCTCTTGACCGTGGTCCCAAGTCTGGACTGCGCGAACGAGAGACATCTTCACCGCGGAGCGCCATCGCGCTGTGGGATTCGGATCCGGGGGCTCTACTTCCGCAACTGCTGCTGGATCGAGGAAGCGGGAGTCATCGTCAAGCATCGGACGTGTGTAACTCCCCGCAAGGTGTCACACTTGAGGCACTTAAGTCGTTGGAGCCACTGGAGCGCAAGGACTTCATCACGACCTTGAGGTCGGCTTCGGCTCGTCTACATCAACCAGGCTCTCCTGAGCGTTGACAATGCTTTTCGGTCTTCAAGGGTAAGTTCACGAAAAGCCCCTCCCGTTACTGTATTACTAATAGATAGGTCCTGGCAACATCAGGGGTTCAGGGCGTAGGGTAAAATTTATTGTTTTCATGCGCGGAACCCCTACATAGAGATCATTGAGGCAAGCATGATACTTGGATACTAATGTTGGAATTTGTTACTCTTGATTCAATACAACTTATTGAATTTTACGGAGTTGGTGAGGTATTGCTGAAAGTTTGCAATTGTACTTTAAACTTTAGATTGACACTCATAAACCAATATGATACCAGTTCGTAAAGTAAAAATTCCAGAATCCTATAGTTATATTATCTCAATCATAGCTAAACACGAGGTAGTAAAAGAATAATAGTAACTACAATGAACTATGCAAACTCACTTCGATTCAGTTTATGATAAACTGAGTTCAACTTTAATCATATTATTATGTGAACTCCCACTCAAAAATAACATCCCTCTAGTCATTTTTAGTGATTACACGAACCAAATTCACTACACCACGACCGATAATCACGAGTGGTGACGCAACTCCAATGGAGAGCATTGTATGAGCATCATATCAACCATATGACTCGTTCTTTACCTTTCAGTTCATGTTTCAGGGCCATGTTTGTACATGCTAGGCTCGCCAAGTAAGAACCTTAGTACCCGCGTGTGTAAAACTGTCTTACACCCATTGTATGCGAACGTAGATTCTATCACACCCAATCATCACGTGGAGCTTCGAAACGATGAACTTTCTTAACCGTGCGTACTAAGTAAGAACATATTATTATCTTGATATTAGTGAGAGGGATCATCCAATAATTCTACTACTAAGTTCTAAGCTAGACATAAGCAAAATAAGATGCAAACAAACATCATATGCATCAAGTGATATGATATGGTTCTTGCACTTGTGATAGCTATGAGATTCGACACATTTTTGATGGTTTTTATTGATGATTTTCCTCTGAATTTCATCGTTTTCTAGCTTTACCTAATTCTAATACTTCGGTAGCAAAGAAAACTTGGTTTTTAATGTGTGTTTCAGGTTCTGAACGTCAACAGATGGTTTTAACTAGAGAAACACAATATTCAGACGAAAACAAGCAAGTCTCACTTTGGAAGCAATCGAGGGAAGCGTGTAGAAGCTTTAACAAGCAACTATACGGTGGGAATATTTTTTGGCCGTATAGTTCTCGCTGTATAGTTGCCGCCGCCTCTGTCTTGTCAAAAGGGACAACTTCCGTGAAGGGACTGGAGGCGAAAACAAAACACAGCAGCCACCATACCATCCAGAAGGGAGAAAGAAGAGACCCAGAGAAGAAGGGGAAGACGTTCTTCATCTTGCTCCACGATCTTCGACCTCCTAGCCAATACACCCCCATAGCCACTACTTGTACTTGAGAGAGAGAGAGGGATCTTCACCTTGCAAGACTAGGGTTTGAGATTGTTTCTTCCCATCTTGAATTGTGTTGGATATTTTTCTATTCTTATTGTGGATCTCCATGGTAATTTAAAGACGAATTCCCTTTATTTAATTATATCAATGATCTATTCTTCTCTCATGTGTGAGTAAGTTCCTTGGGCGTGGGAGATGTAGGGGATTGGTGAGATGTGATGTTCCTTCATATATTTTCCATTAATTTGTGATTGATTCTAATTACTATATTATGTGTGCTTGACTATCTGTGGGATGCCTAATGCTTGTTGTCCAATTAAGGGCCCAGACAACATGATGCTTTGTTCTACATAGATAGGATCTTGTTCGCTAGCAGACCGGCGACCCACGAGTGACACGGGGATATCAATGGAAAACTAGTAGACTCGAGGATAACGAGGAACCACTGTGCTTATTGCATTAGTTCGACGCAAGGAGCTTAATCACTAAGCGACCTGAAGGGTCTTAATCGTCTAGTGTCTGGCCATAGTTTTGCTAACAGGCTAGTAGGATTATTAAAGTTGGGATGAAATCTACCAAGAGGAGTTCTGGCTACTTATGGGTTGCTCGCCTACACATATACTTATAAGATTATAATTGTTACACTTATCATTCGTCCACCTGGCACAGTCACTATCACCATGAACTAAATCTCCCCACGCCTTCTTTTTCCATCTGCAGGAACCAAAAAAACAACCAAGTTGTTCTTTACATTTATGATTTATATTTCTGAAGTTTATATTTTTGTTCTATTTAAATACATCTCGTTCAATCAAAACGCCATTCTTATTTCAACACTTGCAGTCAATTCACTCAAAGACCTATGACAACTTTGGGTGCGACAGAGACTTCACTCATAAAAACTTACCTTTGGGCTCCCTGTGGGATCGATATCTATACTTCAAAACTAGCTACAAATGATATGTGCACTTGCAGACATCAAGCTATTTTCTGGTGCCGTTGCCGGGGAGCTAAGCACTAAGTGTTTGTCTTTTGACATTTTAGGTGTTGCTACTACAAAATGTTCTCCCTAGGAGAAAATGGGTATACACGCTCTGGTAGGACATATCTACTAGATTATATTGAGCGCGTGCCTGCTCAAAGGGACGAGGAAATCATTGAAAAATTTTTAAGATCAAATAAAGTTGAAGTTGAAAACTTAAGTGATATGATGGAACTTATTTCTACTTACAAGACAACACCCAAGAGACCTGAGAAAACTCTCAGAGAATACAGTGCTCCAAGCTCTGAATTTCTTAAACAAACAATAGAATTCCCTAATCCTGGAGTTAGAGAATATTAATTTGATGGTGAAATTAGTAAAATTTTGCAGGAAAAAGCTTTCAGTGGAAGGGAAGATGAAGACCTAGGAAGGCATCTTAGAGAGTTCAACAATGTGATAACATCATCTGGACCAAAAGGTTTGCCAAGAGACTTCTCTCGTCTAAAATTATTTCGTTGGTCTCTTAAAGGTAAGGCTCTAGACTAGTTATATTCTCTCCCTTGCCATTACATTAAATGTTGGGAAAACTGTATTGTTAAATTCATAAACAGATTTAATCCTTTTAAAAAGGTAACGGAACTAAGAAAGAATATAGGCAACTTTAGAGATGAACACATGAAGACTTTCAGCAGTTGGTTGCGAACACATCTAATGAATGACACCACTGTTGGAGATCATCTCTACTTGTTGGTTGGGTCATCATCTTCTACTATATTGAATTACCAAGGGTACGAGATAAATGGAAATACATTTTACACGATCACCCAAGATAAAAAGAGCACCAACCAGAATAGTGGTGTCCGCTTTGATGCAACCAACGAGAATGGGAAAAAGGACACATACTATGGTTACATAGAGGAGATATGGGAACTTGACTATGAAGTTTCTTTTAAGGTCCATTTGTTTTGGTGCAAATGGATCAACCTGAATGGAGAAGGGGTAAAGGTAGACCAGTTGTAAGGAATGACAACAGTGGATCTCAACAATCTTGGTTGCAGAGACGAACCATTCATCCTAGCCAATAATGTGGCTCAGGTTATATGAAGGACATGTCCTCCATACCAAGAAAAAGAAATAATAGCAAACGAATACATCACACGATGAGCCAAAGCGTCACATAGTTATTTTAGGAAAAAACATCATGGGAGTCGAGGACAAGACAGACATATCAGAAGATTATAATAAGTTTGATGAAATTCCATCCTTCACAGTGAAAACTGACCCAAACATCCCATTAAGCAAAGAAGATGCTCCATGATTATGGCCTAAGCGATCATAAGCAAGGGAAATATGCCAAGATGTGTTCATGGCCTCATATTGTGTACCTCTAGTTCACATAGTTGCAAGGAAAAATACCAAACTTGGTATATTGATTATATCTCAAACAAAACCTTCACAAAATGGCCTATCATGTTCGAGGTTTCATGGCTTTCGGTCCAAATGACCAATGTTATGTGCATAATTGAGGCATAGTTTGTGATACTATGCCCATATTGTGCATGCATGTGCATCTTGGGATGCGCATAATCGAGGCATAGTTTGTGATACTTGTAGGAGGAAGTTTTATTTTTCGTCGCATGGAAAAGCCATTTTCTATTTTCCGAGTGCCGAAATCGGCACGTTTTGTGAAGCAACACCAAACGTTAAATAAAAAAGGTACCACCCCATTTTTCAAGTGCCAAAATCATTTTTAGACTCATAATGTGATGTTTCTTCAGGGATCCAATGCAAGTTTTACGAGGCTTCGCCTCTATGGCCAGCTTAACAGAGATGCCTGAGGACTAGATCCGTAGGCGTCTCCCTAAAGCTGGTCGTAGTTTTGTCCCTACTCTCGCACACCATCTTGGAGTTTATAACTTCTCTAGCTAGATCAATATGCCAGGGAGCTAACTAATTTCACATATTAGGGAGCGCCTCTATGGCTAGCTTCAGAGAGATTGTTGAGGACTGGATCCTTAGGCATCTCCCTAAAGTTGGCCGTAGTGTTGTCCCTGCTCTCGCACACCATCGTCTTGCAGCGTTGGCTGTAGTGTCGATAACTTCACCGGGATGCCTATTTATAGATTAAGAAGAACAACATAGTGTCGACACTCACGACATAATGTCGACACTCTTGTCGAGGTTTTTTAGTCCCAGTTGGAGCCACTAACTAGGACTAAAGATATTTCCCGATATTTCCCACCGCTTCCTACTATGTTTTCCCGCCCTTTCCCTCTAACCGGGCCTTTTAGTCCCAGCTGGAGCCACTAACCGAGACTAAACATATTTCTCGCCATTTCTCACCCTTCCCGCTATGTTTTCCCGCCATTTCCCTCTATATCTAGGCCGACGCGCCATGACTATCCACACATCCACACCTACCTCTCTCAAAACAATGGACATCGTATACTGGGCCATTCTGACACTCGAAGAGACCGGGGCACTGTGCGCCTCCAGCTACCCATGCCCGCCGGGCTACCGGTTGCCCGCTGACTGGATGCTGAGCATTGGAGGAGATCCTGTCCCTCCTGTGCATCAAGGTTCTGCCCGTCAGGCAGCCATCAGAAACCACTTCTACCTAGAGCTCACGCTGGAGCAGCGGATGGATCCCCATTGGGATCCCGACAACTACGACACCTGGAATGCCTTCTTCGCTAACCAGTGGGAAAGGGAGCTCGCTAGGTACGAGGGTGACGGCCCGCCCTTGGTGAACCACAAAGAAACCGATTGTCGCTGATGGCTCAGTGTCGACGCCAGAAAAATGTTGGTGCGGTGTTGATGTAGAGCTCGTTGGGAACCCCAAGAGGAAGATATGTTGAGCACAGCAGCAAGTTTCCCTCAGTTATGAAACCAAGGTTTAATCGAACCAGTAGGAGCAAGGAAACACCCCAAAGGTGTTGCTAGCTGAGCCTTGGCAGGATGCACTACCGGTGCTAGTAGCAACGTGGAGACCTGCACAACACAACCACAGAACTTTGTCCCCAACTTGCGATGAGGTTGTCAATCTCACCGTGTTTTGCTGAAAACAAAGGATTAAACGTATCGAATGGAAGGAAGTAATAGTTTGCAGAAAGTAAACACAAAGCAGTAAAAGATTGTAGATTGTATGTAAAGAAAGAAGGACCGGGATCCATAGTTCACTAGAGGTGGCTCTCCTTAAGATAGATAACATGTTGGGTGAACCAATTACAGCGGGGCAATTGACAAACATCGAGAAAGCAATACATGCATATACTAATAATCTTGACTCCTTTGGAACTTGATTGGGCATTACAACATTATACATAGACCACCATCCAACTGCATATATGACTAATAATCCACCTTCAGGTTATCATCCGAACCCCCCAGTATTAAGTTGCAAGCAATAGATTATTGCTTTACAAATTGCGTGTACAGTAAACAATACGATTGTTCTATGAACAAAGGATTGTTGTTTTCTCCCTAGTAGCAACAACACATCTAGTACCTTAGAGATTTCTGTCACTTCCCCAGATTACCAGAGGCATGAACCCACTATCGAGCATAAATACTAACTCTTGGAGTTGCTAGCATCTACTTGGCCAAGATAGCTACTAACAACGGAAAGCATGCAAGATCACAAATAACAAAGACATGATAGAATCAATAATCAATCTGAAATAGTGATGACCCACAAGTATAGGGGGTGTATCGCAGTATTTTCGATAAGTAAGAGTGTCGAACCCAACGAGGAGCAGAAGGTGCTGGCTAGTGGTAGGGATAGGAATTCTCTGCAAATACTTAGCAAACGGATTTTTAGGGGTTTTCAATAAAGCAAGTAAACAAAGTACGAGTAAATAAAAAATAGTAAGAATGAATGCAGCAAGTGGCCCAATCCTTTATGCAGCAAAGGACAAGCCGGTTGTATTTCTATAGATGACCAAACGTTCTCGAGGACACATGGGAAGACTGTCAAGTGCTTTCGCTTCATATAACTGATTAATCTTCTTTAGCTTGCAAAGTGTTGTGTGGGTGAACCTGTGCTAATGTACCGCCCCATCCAAGACTAATACATACTTGTGATTATACCCATTGCAAACATCTGTAAGTACAAGAAAGTAATTAAGGTAGAAACCTAACCACAGCTTTAAACTCTAAGACCCTTACGTCCCTTGTGCAATGGTTTCCTAACGAGGGTTCAGGTTTCTGTCACTCCGGCAACCCCTATGATTAGTAGCCAAATACACAATGCATTCCCCTAGGCCCTTATAGGTGAAGTGTCATGTAGTCGACGTTCACATGACACCACTAGAAGAAATACACCACAACTTAAATAACAATCTACTGAATCTTTCTCAACGCAACTCCACTACTAACAACAAGACTTCTCCCATGTCCTCAAGAACAAAACAAACTATTCACAAGACATCATATGGATCATGATCAGAGATGGAATAATGATGTATAACAATCTGAACATAAACAATAATTCAATGGTTCACTCAATAGCATCAACTACAAAGAGTAATCAACATCGGGAAAGTTTCCCCTATGAACTATGCAAGATTCAACGCAATTGTTACAGCAATATGGAGATGGTGATGAGGGTGCTGATGGTGATGATGGTGGTGATGATGGTGATGATGATCTTGATGAAGTCCAGCTTGATGATGGTGTTGATGGCGACGATCTTCCCTCTCCGGGGAGGAATTCCCCCGGTAGAAATCTGTCTGCCGGAGAGATCTTTCTCTCTCGGTGTTTTTCCGCCCCGCAGAGGCAGCGGAATCTTTCTGTGGTCGCTCCCCGAGTCTTAGGGTTTCGTGGGGATGATATACGCCAGAGGAGAGAGGCTGGAGTAGGCCAGGGCAGCCACACCACTCCTAGGCGCGGCCTAGGCCTGCCCGCGCCCTGGGGTGGTTTGGGCCCCCTGTGGCCCACCTCCACTCCATCTTTTGGCATCCTGAGTCTTCTGGAAAAATAGAATTTTCCGTATATTTTCCCGGATTTTCTGATATTCGCGAATTTTGCCTCCAAACAACACCTTTTCCATCAGAATCCTGACTACAGCGGTCCATGCTCCAAAAGTCATGATCAATGCAAAAATAGATGAAATAACATAAGTATCACCTCTCAATACGAAATATATCAATGAATAATAGTGAATTAAGACATAGAATAGTGATGCAAAATGGACGTATCAACTCCCCCCAAGCTTAGACTTTTCTTGTCCCCAAGCGAAACTGAGCTCAATAAACATGGCCTCAGGTTTATAGAGTGAAGAGTCGATAAAAGAATACGGACAAGAAGCATCACATTCATCAAATACATAGATCATAATAGAAGACAACTCACTATTATATAACTCAACGTGCAATGAGTAAAGGAAGCACAATAAGGATACATAGAGTGAATCATAATTGGTAATGGCAAACTTAGCTCTTGGTCGAAGAATAGTTGATAATTTGCTGGAGTTCACAAATAGCTGGTTTTCAAAGAAAGCTTTCAAAGTAGTGAACTTTCAAGATAAGAGCAATGTGCAAAACAAGGAACATAAGAAACATGAATGCATAAATCATCATATGAATGAATGAAACACATCAACTCAAAATACTTGCTGAGATAGAAGGGAATAGGTTTATTGACTCAACTGCAAAGTAAAAGAAAGGCCCTTCGCAGAGGGAAGCAGGGATTGCAAGTCTCATAAAGAGCTCCCAAAAATTATGATACTTACTAGCTTTCAGCTCTCATTGCCCCTATCATAGGCATCTTTTGGTGATTAAGGTTAAAGTGACACAAGTAAGAGGATATGCTTGACAAGTTATAAATTGAAATCTCAAGCCCCTTACTTATGAGTACCGATCCTCATGCTATTGAACTTCAGTCACGAGCAAGCTCTTGTCATTGTAAATACATGTGTATCATTGAGAACCGCCAACGGGGTACCCCTTGCACATGACACAGGAGCTATCCCATAATCAAAATGACAAGGCAAGCAGACAGTGAGCATCTCAACGATCTTTTTATTTGCTATTTGCATAGGTTTTTATTGAGGGTGCTTCATAGAATTCTCACTATAGTTATGCTGCAAGTTTCCACCATGATTAGGCATGGATTAGGCTAGCGGCCCAGGCGTTTCTCTAACACACATATAAACTCCATGATCTTACAAGTTCCACTTTTATTTCACACTGCCGTGATCCATAAGCAAAAGAACATGATATCAACTAGGTACAAAGTACCAAATGAAGTGTTGAAAGCGGTCCCCATGATACATGGTTCGGCTAACTTCAACTCATAAAGCGCAAGCATATACGCAACAAAGAAGGACCCAATGGTTCAAGTTTATTAAATGCAAGAAAGTAAAGTGTGCCATCAAGTTCGTGAGAGCTTTAATCACTAATTTTCTCATAACAAGTTTAATTTGGGAGGTAGATAAAACAAGAGTTTACTTGGAATAGCAATAATGCTACTAGGTAGGTATGGTGGACACAAATGGCATGGGTTTTGGTTTAAAGGAGATGGATGCACGAGAAGAATACCCTCTCAGTACAGGTTTTTGGCTAGCAAGGCTGGGTAGCAAGTACAAGAGTTGAGGGAAACAACCAAACATACAAATGATAAAGATAAAGATGCAATCTTCCTTGGAAGCACAAAAGATCTTAACTAGAGAATACTAGACTTATGAGCAAATCAAGAAAGAAAGATGATGAAATAATTTTTCTCTAGAGTACTACTATCTTTTTCTTTTTAACTCTCAAAAAGGTGTTGCTACTGACCGAGCCAGGTTTGCCAAAACCAACTAAATTAACTCAATGATCCCACAGTGATACCAATACTAACAACAAAATCAATCATATAACCACGAATTGAAAACTAACATAAGCTATGAAAAAGAGTGAATGATAGAACTTCCCATTAATATTCCATAACGGAAACTCACACCAAGGAATACATATCTAACGAGAGAGGGGACACTTCCATAATGCAAACCATACTACATAATAACTCCTCTATTCATGATATGACTCTACTAAAAAGGTAAAAAGATAGAAGATAGTGATATGATACCGCGGCACTCCCCCAAGATTGGAACAAACCAAGGGGATGCCAAACCTGATGACAATACTCCTTCGGTGGTGGTGGTATCCTCTCGATGAGCTCTTTGATCAGATTCCCCAAGTCCTCAATCTCGAAGGTGAGATTACGAATCAGCTGTGAATTTTGCTCAATGCGGCTCATGATCATGTCGTGTTGAGAATTCCAGCTCTTGCTATTCTTTCCCCACTCTTCCTCCTTGAAGTCTTCTTTTCCTGCATGGCTAGAACAAGGCATATCCCAATTGGAGGGTAATTTCCCCTTGGGCATATTCTGGTATTGATGCTCATGGATAAGGGTATGGAAAGGATTCTTGGTGCGTGGAGAAGTTGTCCGTGGTGCCAAACAGTGACGCGGAGGCTTCCCTCCAGTACAATAAAGTAATTAAGGTAGACACCTAACCACAGCTTTAAACTCTAAGACCCCTACGTCCCTTGTGCAATGGTTTCCAAACGGGGGTTCAGGTTTCTATCACTCCGGCAACCCCTACGATTAGTAGCCAAATACACAATGCATTCCCCTAGGCCCTTATAGGTGAAGTTTCATGTAGTCGACATTCACATGACACCACTAGAAGAAGTACACCACAACTTAAATAACAATATATTGAATCTTTCTCAACGCAACTCCACTACTAACAACAAGACTTCTCCCATGTCCTCAAGAAAAAAAGAACTACTCACAAGACATCATATGGATCATGATCAGAGATGGAATAATGATGTATAACAATCTGAACATAAACAATAATTCAATGGTTCACTCAATAGCATCAACTACAAAGAGTAATCAACACCGGGTATGAACTATGCAAGATTCAAAGCAATTGTTACAGCAATATGGAGATGGTGATGAGGGTGTTGATGTTGATGATGGTGGTAATGATGGTGACGATGATCCTGATGAAGTCCATCTTGATGATGGTATTGATGGCGACGATCTTCCCTCTCCGGGAAGGAATTCCCTGGGAAGAAATCTGCTGCAGGAGAGATCTTTCTCTCTCGGTGTTTTTCCGCCCCGTAGAGGCGGCGGAATCTTTCTGTGGTCGCTCCCCGAGTCTTAGGGTTTCGTGGGGATGATATACGCCAAAGGAGAGAGGCTGGAGTGGGACAGGGTGGCCACACCACTCCTAGGCGCGGCCTAGGCCTGCCCGCGCCATGGGGTGATGTGGGCCTCCTGTGGCCCACCTCCACTCCATCTTCTGGCATCCTGAGTCTTCTCGAAAAATAGAATTTTCCGTATATTTTCCCGGATTTTCTGATCTTCGCGAATTTTGCCTCCAAACAGCACCTTTTCCATCAGAATCCTGACTACTGCGGTCCATGCTCCAAAAGTCATCATCCATGCAAAAATAGATGAAATAACATAAGTATCACCTCTCAATATGAAATATATCAATGAAAAATAGTGAATTAAGACATAGAATAGTGATGCAAAATGGACGTATCAAATAACATCTCAATATCCATCGGATCCCCGCAAACACAACATGCAGAATTACAAATAGACGATCTTGATCATGAACGGAGCTCACAAGATCTAGACATCAAAGCACAAAGGAGGAGAACCAGCCATCTAGCTACTACATGGATCCGTAGTCCAAGGATGAACTACTCACGCATCACACCGGAGGCTTGCATGGTGATGAAGAAGGCCTCCAGGGTGAATTCCCCTCTCCGGCAGGGTGTCGGGAAGAGCTTCAGATCCCTCCCGATCAAGGGATGGAGATGACGGCGGCTACAGACTCTTTCGTGGATTTTTGATCGGGCACTTAGGGTTTTCGTCCCGAGGGCATATTATAGGCGGAAGGGGAGGCCGAAGGGGTGCCAGAGGTGGCCAGACCATCCCCTGGCGCGGGCCAGGTTGGGCCACGCGGCCAAGTGGTGTGGTGGCCCCTGGCCCCCCTCTGTCTCGTACTCTGGCATCTGATGACTTCCGGAAAAATAGGCACTTTGGCTTTTGTCCCGTCCAATTCCGAGAATATTCATTTTCTGACTTTCCTAGAACAAAAATTGCAGAAAACAGGCAGCTGCCACTGTGGCTCTTGTTAATAGGTTAGTCTAAGAAATCATATGAAAAGTACTCCAAAGTGTGGACAAAACACAAGAAAGTGGATAAAACCAAGCATGGAACATCAAAAAATTATAGATACATTTGCAATGTATCAACATCCCCAAGCTTAAGTCCTGCTCGTCCTCGAGTAGGTAAGTGATAAAAAGAAAGAATAATTTTTGAGGTGACATGCACCATCAAAGACTTGATCAAAGTATTTGTAAAACATTCAAAGCTAGGATCATAGTACTTCAATCATAACATGAAAGACAAAGTTCTAGCAATAAGACAAAGAAACTATGATGCAACATGAAAAGGTACAAACAAAAGATTCATGAATAACAATGCTTTGCAAGACGTTTGTTTGTTTCACATAAAGAAAACATAGCATAATAGTATTCAGCTTGTCCCTCATAGAGTAGCAAATATAAATGCATAGGACACCTTCAAAGTTCATAAGAGTGACTAGATACAAATAGTTTAAAACAAGCAATATCTAGTTATGCATCAATCAACTAGTCTTGGGACAATGCACATAGAACTAAGAATGGCCATTATGCTCTCAAAGTAGGTGCATAAAGGTAGAAGATGGAGACTCAATATAATGGTGGAAGAAAGCCCTTTTTATAAAAGGAAGTAGGGATTCAAGTCTCATAAAGAGCTTCCAAAAATTATGGTACTTATAGCTTTCAGCTCTCATTGCCCCTATCATAAGCATCTTGAAGTGTTTAAGGTTAAAGTGAACAAACTATGGTGTACATGCTTGACGAAGTATAAGTTAGAAATCTCATGTCCCTTGTATACGAGGGCCACTCCTCATGCTACTCAAGTTTAGTCACCGGTAAGTTCTTGTCATTGTAAGTATATGTGTATCATAGAGAACCGCCAACGAGGTACCCCTTGCCCGATGATATGGAAGAATCCCCATATCAAACTGACAAGGCAAGCAAACAACGAGCATCTCAGCAATCTTCTTATTTACCATGGGAGTATGGTGCTTTTTTCTCTCTTTCCTCTTTTCATAAACTAATTTTTTTCTCTTTTCTATTTTTTCTCAATATAGGACTGTTTTTTATAAGAAGAATGCTTCATAGACAGCTCATTATGGTTACGCTGCAGGTTTCCACCATGTCAGCATGGATTTGACCAGCGGCCCAGGCGTTTCTCTAACACATGTACATAACTCCATGGACTTACAAGCTCCCCTTTCATTTCACACCGACGACATCCATATACAAAAGAGCATGATATCAACTAGGTACAAGTACCAAGTGCAATGTTGAAAGCATTCCCCATAAAAGCATGGTTCTGCTAATTCCCAACAAATAAGTGCAAGCATATACAACATAGACGACACAATGGTTCAAGTTTATTAAGGGCAAGAAAAGTAAAGTGTTACATCAAGTTCGTGAGAGCTTTAATCACTAGTTTTCTCATAACAAGTTTAATTTGGAAGGTAAACAAAAGCATGAATATACTTGGAATAGCATAAGCTAGTAGGTAGGTATGGTGGAATCTTTGGAATAACTTGGTATAGGGAGTTGGATGCATGAGTGTAACTCATACTTGGTTGTGGAGGCTAGCAAAAGACTGGGAGCGACCAACTAAGAGAGCAATAATGGCCATAATCATGCAGCGCGACAAAACATCATTGATCAAAGAATAAAGTGATACTACAAGTTGAAAACTAAAGGATAATAAAGGCTATCGTGACTTGAGATAGTCATAACATGGTGTGAGCATGCGCCAAGTTAACCCAAATAAAGCATCAAAGGAGAATACCACTATACTATGCTTTAATATGCTAAAACAACGCATGATTCATCCAAGGCACATTAAGAAATCTCCATTCTTTATAACAATTCATGCTACAGCAAATAATACTAAGCATAAATCCAAAACAATATTAAGCATGGCATGACAAACCATAGGCCACAGTCAAAAACGAGCTCTTTTTACCACATAAGCATGAACTTTCCTACTCTTTTCCAAACCAAACCAAACTATTTGCAAACCAATGTATGAAAGAGGGGGTCCAACCAATTTATTCGGAAAACTAAGCAAACCAAAGCAAACGAAAAACCAAAACAAAAACAAAAAAGAAGACGCTCCAAGAACAACACAACTGTGCATGAAACAATAAAAATGAAGCGTTTGGAAGAAACCTGGGATTTTTATTGATGAAGAAGGGGATGCCTTGGGCATCCCCAAGATTTGACGCTTGTACTCCTTGGATATTTCTTGGGGTCACACGCGTGGTATCCCCAAGCTTGAGCATTAGTCCATCCTTCATCTCATTACTCATTCCTTCCATACACCTGAAATTTTTCCTTCATACAAAACTTCACATAATCTTTATTAGCAACATTAGTGCACTCAAGATAAAAGGTCTTAAGGTTCAGTTCTAACACCAAATAAACTTCCATTAGAACACTAGCTACTGTAGCACTTCCTTCAAAAAGCTCAATCCCCAAAAGAACTCAAAAAGGAACCAACAAGAAGCAAATGCAGAAAATGGCAGAAATCTGTCAGAACAGACCAGCAGGTAAAGACGAATTTTTTCAAAGACCTTATGTTGCTCAAATCAAAAAGTGTTGAACTAACGAAAGTTAGATAACAACCTGGGTCAGAAGCTCAAAACTTCACGCCTCAAAAAGATGTTCAGAGATTTTACACGAATTTTTACGGTGAAGCACATAAATCTGTTTCGGGACACCAACTTTCCCAATCATTACTTCTCTCTCATTAGAGGTTACTCTTGGCATAAAAAGCAAATAAAAAGGATAAGGAGAGGTTATTACAGAGGTAATAACTTCCAAGACTCATCTAAAACTTTTGGGTTATCTCCCAATAAGTACTTTTCTTTAACGCCTTTAAGTTAGGCATAAGAAGCAAGAAAAAGAATCAAGTGTTCTCAAATGAAGAAGCATTAAGACCAAATTTTGTTTTCATAGGATAAGCAAAAGAAGTATTCTCTCTCTTCTTAGGGAAGTGTTCTATACCTTTCTTGAGTGGGAATTGATATTTAATGGTTCCTTCTTTCATATCAATAATGGCACCAATAGTTCTAAGAAAAGGTTTTCCCAAAGTAATAGGACAAGAAGCATTGCATTCAACATCCAAAACATAGAAATCAACGGGGACATAGGCATTGTTAACCATAATAAGAACATCATTAATACTCTCCATAAGTTTCTTTTTAGCATTATCATCAAGTCGGACATTCAAATAACAATCTTCAAGAGGAGGAAAATCAAGCATATCATAAATCCTTCTAGGCATAATAGAAACACTACTATCAAGATCACATAAAGCTTTGAAATCAAAGTCATTCACTTTCATATTAATGATGGGTTCCCAACCATATTCTTGTTTTATAGGAATAGAAGCTTTATGTTTCATCTTTTCTTCTTTAATCTTTATGAGAGCATCAGTAATGTGTTTTGTAAAGGCCATGTTCATAGCACTAGCATTAGGACTTTTAGCAAGATTTTGTAGGAACTTAATAACTTCAGAGATGTTGCAACCATCAAGATCAAAATCATGATTATCATTTAAAGTAGTAGAACTATTACTAGCCTCAACACTAGTGGTGGTAATAGTAGAAACACTAATGTTTCTAGCAATTTCATCTTCTCTTTCCCACTTAGCATGTAATTCAGCTAATAGTCTAACATTTTCAGCAATTCTTACTTGTATAGAATTAGTAGCTACAAAGGGATTATCATTAGTTTCAGGTTTAGCGGCCATTTTATTCAAAGAAGATTGAGCTTCAACCAAAGATGCTATATTTCTTTCAGCATTAGAGAGTTTTTCTACAATAGTTTTATTGAAAGCAGTTTGTTTACTAATAAACTCTTTAAGCATAACTTCAAGTTCAGAGGGAGCACTCCTATTATTGTTGTAGGGATTTCCATAAGCATTACCATTGTTGAGAGGATATGGCTTATAATTGTTGTTACCAAAATTACTCCTATAAGCATTATTGCCAAAGTTGTTATTTCTTATGAAGTTCACATCAACTTGCTCTTCTTGAGCAACCAAAGAGGCTAAAGGAACATTATTTGGATCAATATGGGCTTTCCCATTAACAAGCATAGACATAATAATATCAATCTTATCACTCAAGGAGGAGGTTTCCTCAACAAAATTTACCTTCCTACCTTGTGGAGCTCTCTGAGTATGCCATTCAGAATAATTAACCATCATATTGTCCAGAAGTTTTGTTGCAGCACCCAAAGTGATGGTCATAAAGGTACCTCCAGCAGCAGAATCCAATAGGTTCCTTGAAGAATAGTTCAATCCTGCATAAAAAGTTTGGATGATCATCCAAGTTGTCAGTCCATGAGTGGGACAATTATTTACCAAAGTTTTCATTGTTTCCCAAGCTTGAGCAACATGCTAATTATCAGATTGTTTAAACTTCATTATTTCACTTCTCATATATATAATCTTAGCAGGAGGATAGTATTTTCCAATAAAAGCATCTTTGCACTTAGTCCAAGAATCAATACTATTCCTAGTTAAGGAATTCAACCATCCTTTAGCTTTTCCTCTCAAAGAGAAAGGAAACAATTTCAGCTTAATAATATCACCATCTACATCCCTATGCTTTTGCATCTCACAAAGTTCAACAAAGTTATTTAGATGGGAAGCATCATCTTCATTACCAATACCAGAAAATTGTTCTCTCATAACAAGATTGAGTAAAGCAGGTTTTATCTCAAAGAAAGTATCTTTAGGCACGGGTGGAGCAATAGGTGTGCTCATAAAATCATTGTTGTTGGTGCTAGTGAAGTCACACAACTTAGTGTTTTCAAGAGTAGTCATTTTTTTAGGTTTTCAAATAAGAAAGCAAACTAGTAAAACTAATTTTTTTGTGTTTTTGATAAAGAAACAAGCAAACAAAGGAAAAAGAAACTAAGCAAAACAAAAATAACAAAGTAAAGAGATTGGTTATGAGGGACTCCCCTTGTGAAGATGTCCTTGACTCCCTGGCAACGGCGCCAGAAAAATGCTTAATGGCTCAGTGTCGGCGCCAGAAAAATGTTGGTCCGGTGTTGATGTAGAGCTCATTGGGAACCGCAACAGGAAGGTATGATGAGCACAGCAGCAAGTTTCCCTTAGTTATGAAACCAAGGTTTAATCGAACCAATAGGAGCAAGGAAACACCCCAAAGGTGTTGCTAGCTGAGCCTTCGCAGGGCGCACTACCGGTGCTAGTAGCAACGTGGAGACCTGCACAACAAAACCACAGAAATGTGTCCCCAACTTGCGATGAGGTTGTCAATCTCACCGTGTTTTGCTGAAAACAAAGGATTAAACGTATCGAATGGAAGGAAGTAATAGTTTGCAGAAAGTAAACACAAAGCAGTAAAAGATTGTAGATTGTATGTAAAGAAAGAAGCACCGAGATCCAATTCACTAGAGGTGGCTCTCCTTAAGATAGATAACATGTTGGGTGAACCAATTACAGCGGGGCAATTGACAAACATCGAGAAAGCAATACATGCATATACTAATCATCTTGACTCCTTTGGAACTTGATTGGGCATTACAACATTATACATAGACCGCCATCCAACTGCATCTATGACTAATAATCCACCTTCAGGTTATCATCCGAACCCCCTCCAGTATTAAGTTGCAAGCAATAGATTATTACTTTGCGAATTGCGTGTAAAGTAAACAATACGATTGTTCTATGAACAAAGGATTGTTGTTTTATCCCTAGTAGCAACAGCACATCTAGTACCTTAGAGATTTCTGTCACTTCCCCAGATTACCAGAGGCATGAACCCACTATCGAGCATAAATACTAACTCTTGGAGTTTCTAGCATCTACTTGGCCAAGATAGCTACTAACAACGGAAAGCATGCAAGATCACAAATAACAAAGACATGATAGAATCAATAATCAATCTGAAATAGCATCTCAATATCCATTGGATCCCCGCAAACACAACATGCAAATTACAAATAGATGATCTTGATCATGAACGGAGCTCACAAGATCTAGACATGAAAGCACAAAGGAGGAGAACCAGCCATCTAGCTACTACATGGATCCATAGTCCAAGGATAAACTACTCACGCATCACACCGGAGGCTTGCATGGTGATGAAGAAGGCCTCCAGGGTGAATTCCCCTCTCTGGCAGGGTGCCGGGAAGAGCTTCAGATCCCTCCCGATCTTGGGATGGAGATGACGACGGCTAGAGACTCTTTTGTGGATTTTTGATCGGGCACTTAGGGTTTTCGTCCCGAGGGCATCTTATAGGCGGAACGGGAGGCTGAGGGGGTGCCGGAGGTGGCCAGACCACCCCCTGGCGCGGGCCAGGCTAGGGCGTGCGGCCAGGTGGTGTGGTGGCCCCTAGCCCCTCTCCGTCTCGTACTCTGGCATCTGATGACTTCTAGAAAAATAGGCACTTTGGCTTTTGTCCCATCCAATTCCGAGAATTTTCATTTTCTAACTTTCCTGGAACCAAAAACAGCAGAAAACAGGCAGCTGGCACTATGGCTCTTGTTAATAGGTTAGTCCAAGAAATCACATTAAAAGTACTCCAAAGTATGGAAAAAACACAAGAAAGTGGATAAAACCAAGCATGGAACATCAAAAATTATAGATACATTTGCAATGTATCAGTCGCATGTGGTGGGCAAACTGGACTATCGCCGATGTGATGCGCTACATCGCTGAGGGAGATCATCCTCGCCTGCGGTACCCGCACTTGCACCTGCCGCAAAGCCACAAGAAGGGTGGCGGTGGTGAAGGCCACGGGCTTATCAGCATCGGCATCCGACAGCCCCCTCCCTCACGCGTCATGAATCCGAGGCCAGAGTGGTAGGTACCCCCGGAATATGTCATGGTTCACGGTCCCCAATTCCCCCCTACACAAGCCGGGGAAGGGCTGAGGATCCCCGAAATATGCCATAGCAACGACAATGAAGATGATTCGGAAGATGACCCTGAAGCTATGTACTATAAGGGCTAGACATGATTATGACTAATCCATCGGCTAGGACGAATGGTTCGTCTCTGTACCCAAGATTGTCGAGAGATCCACTGTTTTCATTATGTAATGCATTTTTATTTAAAAATGGCAAAATGGTTAATAATTTGAACAATTATTTTAGGAAACAGAAAATGGTTCTTGATAAGTTATTCAAATTCAAACAATTTTCATGCTGAAAGTTTTTCAAATTCAAATTTAAACCATTTCAGAAATTTCAAATTTAATAGTTAGAATAATTATTTTATAAGACAAAAAGTTTTCTCAAATTGAAATCATTTCAAATGTAAACACCTAAATAAGAAATAAGGCGGGAACATCTGAAAAGTTATAAAAACTTTTGAAAAAAGGACTTTTAGTAAAGGTCCTCTGTGCGTGCCGCTTTGGTGGCCATCATACGTCTCGGTTGGTGGCTCCAACCGGGATGTATGCTCTGGTCTTTCGTCCCGGTTGTTTCCACCAACCGGGACTAAAGACCCTTTCATCCCGGTTGGTGGCACCAACCGGGACGAAAGACCCTCCACCTATATAGCCGCGCGCCCCTGTTCCTGTCCTTCCCATCTCTTCTGCTAAGTCCCCGACGCACGATTCGAAGGAGCTCACAGGCGACGGCGACCGGTTCCACGTCGGCAGGCTTCTAGAGCTCGCCACCGGACCGCCCCGCCACCACCGTACCCGATCACATCACCGCCACACCGTCCGGACCATCGTGTCGCCGGCCTCGTCGTCCACCACCACCACCACCTTACCGGGCCACCACCGTCGTTGTTGCCCGCGTGCGCCCCAGCAACCCGGCCACCACCATCGCTCGGAGGTAGGCCGCCACCACCACCACCACTTGTTTTTAATTAGTTAGTATAGCTTTAGTTAGTTAGTTTTAGTTAGTTAGTTAGTTTAGCTAGTTTTAGTTTGTAGTATATTTAGCTAGTTTAAGTTTGTAGTTAGTTTCGCTAGTTTTAGCTAGTTCTAGTTTGTACTTAGCTAGTATTTAGCTAGTTGGTTAGTTTAGCTAGTTTGTAATAGTATTTTAGCTAGTTTGTAATAGTATTTTTAGTAGTAGTAATTAGTAGTAGTAGTAGTAGTATAGTGGTAGTTCTAGAGTATTATTAGTAGTATAGTGGCAGTGGTAGTGGTAGTGGTAGTGGTAGTTGATGGGGGAATACCAATCAGGGTATACCCACGAAGCGGAGTCGCCAGCTGGAGCAAGCCAACTGAAGCTTAGCCTAGGGCGGATCGACTTGCCCAACACAGAGACTAGCACATACTAGACCCAGACGACTCGCCGACTAGAGACCCAAGACGGCGACTCCAATACAAAGCCTATTAGTGCACTTGTAAACCCTAACTGGCTGCATATATAAAGCCACTAGGGGCACCCCTTTGGGGCGATCTCTCCCATGTCATATTAGATCTAGCGGCTCCATTTAAACCAATCTATGATCATATACTGGATTGACAGCAGGACGTAGCGATCCTCCGTTGAGGGGACGTGAACCTGGGTATATCATGTGCCAATCTCGCTCCCGGATTCTCCTACATCGCCTTGCCCTTTCCTCTACGTAAGCTACCCTGTAGCATCTGCCATGGTTAATACCTAGAGGAGTCGATTGCTAGAGAGGGTCGCCTGCCATGCTGCATGGAATCACCACCGGGCGTCTCTTCCCCCCGGGAAAATCAGTTCGCCTTTGTCAACTTTGAAAGAGCGACTCACAATGGCCAAGTAGTGCAGACGAGGACTCGCAAACTGAGCCTCGGATCGTCCATGAAAAACACTAACTGAGAGCTATCATTGGAGTCGCCTTGCTCGATTGGCCTTCCGGGCCAAGACAAATGGCAGTGCTACACAAACAGCACAATGTCCTCCTCAACCTTAGACAGTGCAACTCGCATAGCCAAGTACTGCGTACGAGGACTCGCAAACCGAGCCTCGGATCGTCCAGGAAGAACGCTAAGCCGAGAGCCATCTTTGGAGTCGCCATGCGACTGGCCCCTCGAGCTAAGATGAGAGACTCGCTAACAAAAACAGCGCAATCAACGTCATCGCGGACTCGCCACACTCGAGGACTCTCCCCTCGCGGACTCGCAATCATCACAGATTCGCCACACTCGGGGACTCTCCCCTCGTGGACTCGCTCACCGTGAACTCTCCACACACGGACTCGCCATGCTCGGCAACAACGACTACTATTTTCAGAATATGCATATCTAAAGAGCCTCAAGTCGCCTCTACAAGCCAACTCGAGCCTCGGGGACTACTCCTAGGCATACTGCGTGTGCACGTGGTTCCACGACCGTGACTCTCCATGCTCAGGGACTCACCCCTCGCGGACTCGTCTCGTGTATTCCCTTGCACTGCCTTCGCAACTTAACCATCGATGATTTGGTGGCCTCCACGTCCTCTATGGTAGCAAGTTGACAAGCGTCGGCCAAACTTCTCCAAGGGGCGACTCCGTCCAATGACGACTCGCCCGGCGCGTCGACTCGCCTTGGTGATTGGGCTACTTCATGAGCTATTTCTCTATTTCAGGAGCTCGCCAATGACTCACAATCGACTCCACCCTAGAATCAGCTAAGTCGATTCGGCGGCTTGAAATCATCGCCGAGTTTCTGACACGCTCAGGGACTACTGATGGGGGAATACCAATCGGGGTATACCCACGAAGCGGAGTCGCCAGCTGGAGCGAGCCGACTGAAGCTTAGCCCAGGGCGGATCGGCTTGCCCAACACGGCGACTGGCACATACTAGACCCGGACGACTCACCGAC
This sequence comes from Avena eriantha, assembly GCA_910589775.1. NCBI lineage: Eukaryota > Viridiplantae > Streptophyta > Magnoliopsida > Poales > Poaceae > Avena > Avena eriantha. The sequence continues at coordinate 24,047 of CAJUXJ010001822.1, read as the reverse complement.
TAGAGGCCCAAGACGACGAATCCAATACAAAGCCCTTTAGTGCACTTGTAAACCCTAACTGGCTGCATATATAAAGCCACCGGGGGCACCCCTTTGGGGTGATCTCTCCCACGTCATATTAGATCTAGTCTCTCGCTCCGCCTCCGGCGGCTCCATGTAAACCAATCTATGATCATATACTGGATTGATAGCAGGACGTAGCGATCCTCCGTCGAGGGGACATGAACCTGGGTACATCGTGTGCCATCTCGCACCCGGATTCTCCTACGTCGTCTTGCCCTTTCCTCTATGTAAGTTACCCTGTAGCATCAGCCGTGGTCAATACCACGATAGTAGTGGTAGTATTAGTATAGTGGTCGTGGTAGTGGCTCGCGATGAGGATGCAAAGTTAGAGATGAAGGCTCGTGATGACACTTCTTCCTAGCGTCCATTGGCTCTAGGACGGGATTATGTTGCATTATTATTAGTTGTGAAATTATGTTACTTTGAATATTTCAAGAAATGTTTTCTATGTTTAAATGAGTTTGTACATGGTCGTTATTTCTTATGAGCATTGGAGTTACACGATGTCGCCAGCGTTTGAGGTTAGGGACGGGTGCGGCAACACGTGCCATATAGGGACGATGGATGGGCGCGGCAACGCGCGCCATATAGGGACGATGGACGTGTGTGGTAACGTGTGACATATATTAGTGTTTCTTCGAATTATGGTTTATATCCCTCAGACCGTGTTTTAAATTGCCAAGCATGTATTAGGGTTACATTTAAGGTTATCTCGTCGTCAAACCATGGCACCCTAGCCTGTCAAATCTTGCCTACCTAACCTCCTCGCTTGGCCACTTCGACTCATCCGCTTATCCCCTTTTGCAGAAACTATAGAACCTAGAGACGAAGAAAATGAAATGGCCCTTGAGGATATGATCAACAAGGGAGGACATATCGATAACAATGTCACCTCGCTATATCTAAACAACTCCGGTGAGGGATATCTGGGTTTCGACCGAACAGATGGCTCCGGTGAGGGAGAAGCCAACGTGGGAGAAGCCGATGAGGGAGAAGCCGAGGAGGGAGAAGCCGGCTATGTGCATATATATTAAATAATTAATTAAGCCTCCATTGTCTATATACACATATATTAACACTCTTTCTTCTTTTAGCCCTCTAGATTGAGCATATCTTCTACGAAGAATAAACGAGACCTAGCCAGAAAGTTGGGAGACCATGAAAGGTACTGGATCGAAGAAGTCGCTCTAAACGGCGAACCGAAGGCTCCCATTGATGCTGCAAATAAATTTGTAAGGCAATGTGGAGTTATTGTTAGGGACTACATCCCGATCACCGTTAGATAATGGAATAGGTCAAAGGATTCGGAAGCTCTATATGTTAGTGACTTAGCCAAAGATATGCTTTGGGAAAAGCTCATGGTTAATTTCACCCTACCGATGCTAGAGGTGGATCCAGATGAGGAGACTCCAACTCAGGAGGAACTGCAGAAACACATGGAGGAAAAAGTCAACGAGTGGGCTCTTAAGAAGATGTCCCAACAATTCAACAACTGGAATAAAAGATTACACCTTGACTATGTCGTGAAAGAGAAGACTCTGAAATTCACTAGAGAATTTGAGAAGCTAAAAAACTACTGGGCTGATTTTGTGGCGTACAAGACAAAGGTGCCAGTTGATGAATGCAAGTGCACAGGTCGTTTGTAGCTAGTTTTGAAATAAAGATATCAATCATAGGGAGTAGGAGTCTGAAGTCTAATAACTCTTGAAATAAATATTATAATAGAAATGCTAAATAAAGTTCTAAGTGACAAGATAAAATGTGAATATTGTGTAAAAAGGTGTTTTGGGGTTTTAGGTATAAGACCAACAATAATTAAAGTAAAACAACTGAACACAGAAAGTAAGTACCGTGTATGTAAAAGAGATTTGAACTGCAATGGGGAAAAGCATTCTCATGGAGTAGCGGATACACCACTAGCATTATAAGGAGCTAAGATAAAGATTATTGTCATGAAAATTCTCAACTATATATGTGAGGGAGGAACTCTGTATTTGGACAAATAGGCAGCAACCGCTGCTCACATCATCCTCATAACCACAACAGTCAGCAATCGACATCAATCGAATTACTGCATTATTAAGGGACATAATCCCATAGGACGTATCCCATGGCATGGATAGTGTTCCGTGAGTTTCCTCGGTTTCCCAAGTTGATACATAAGGAGTGCCAACAGCTTTATAGTCACTGTAAGTGCTAGCAAACCTCTGTCTATCAACAAGTAGTTCCCTCCATCGAGTCCCCATGAGAGGCAAATATTGAGAGGTCGACTTCTCTCAACATCAAGATAGACAATCTAACACATGGTCACAGTGATGAATATAATAATAGACTTTATCTTATTTCAATCTCATACTAGGGTTTCTCCATCTCCCCAAGAACTAATGATCTACTTAGACATGGAGGCAATCAACATCATGGCAATAACAATGGAATCGGTCATAGACGATTAGTACCCGTATAAATCCACAACAAGTACAGAAACTACAACAAGATCTAGACAAGATGTAGATGGGATGGATGGAGATGGTTGTGATGCAGTAGTGGATGATGAAGATCGATGCCTTAGCCTCCCAGATCTGTGCAGGGCGAAGATGGATCCCTAGTGGATGAGTAACCCCTCCAGATGCCTTCTAGAGGTGAGGTTTTGGCGATTTCTGGGTGTTCTGTATGTCGTCTCCTTGATCTAGTTGCATGAGGTGAAACTATTTGAGGAGGCGGAGGTGGTGCCAACTATACGGTCGGAACTATATGGCAGGAAATTTTATTTCGGTCGTATAGTTGGTCGTTGAACCCTCTGTCTCCTTCGATTGCTTTGGGTTTTCTTCTGGTATTATTAATATTCCCCAAATAAGCGATTTACATTGTTTTGACTCCTTTTATCCTCAGTACAACTGCTCCAAGAATTGTATCCATTGGATTCATCATCTGTCCTGGTCCTGGTGGAAACAGACATAAAATGTGCGCGCGAGCGCCGTAAAATACCAAGATCCTACATCTACAATGCAAAATAATAGTGTAAAACATGATGCAAATTTGCACTCATCAACTTCCCCAATCTTAGACTCTTGCTCGTCTCGAGCAAGTTTAGCTTAATGGATGTGATTCTCATATTCATGAAGTTGAGTCGATAAAACAAATAAGGCAGTTCCAGCATGTGTTTATGATATACGATACATAGGAATGAGTTCATGAATAGTACCTTACTCAAACCATTTGAATAGTATTAGCAGGCTTCCACACCTTAGTGATCAACAGTTCATAAAAGATGAATTTCAACATAATGTAAAAGTATCCGGTTCAACCGAATGAGTTAGCGAGGTAGTCCCAAGTGTTTTAGAATCAACGTATTCACTTGGGATTCAAAATCTCAAAAGTGTCTCTTTGGCATACTACAGTATGGTGGTGTATGTCTATTTGCTCTTTGCACATTCACTCTTTTTCTTTTTTTCTTTTTCTTTGTATGTATATTCTCACACTTTTGTTTAAGTGTTGTGCAAAGGATCTAGCCATACATTCCACTTCATGTAGGAATCCAAAGTTTAACGATCTCAATTATAAAATTCCAATTGTATATGAAGCATTATTATGACTTGAAGATTCTACCTCGACTTGTTCTCACTCTATTTTGATAGCACTTTCATTTTCCTTTGTTCAAGGTTTCTTTTTCAACTCAATTGTATAGATATTTTTTCTTTGTAAATCAAACCGTACACTTACAACATATTGACCAAATTATCTTTATGTGTTCCATTAATACCAATGGTGTGGAACGACCCTTATTGCTATCATCAAGTGTAAGTAAAATTATACTCAAGCCATTCATATATCCAATAAAACAAACTCAAACTCAATATTTCTCCATATATAATAATTAACTCAGAATTTCATAAAAGGGATCGACTATTCTTGAAGGAAATTCTAATGATGCAAACTTTATTTCTAGTTTGAACTAATGCAAAACTTAAAATAGTAATGTAAAACTTATAAGATAGGTTACAAGATGATACGTCATAAACGTATCTATAATTTTTCATGCTCCATGCTTGTTTTGTATCAACTATCTTATGTTTTGTCTACACTTTGAGGCATTTTTATACATTTTCTAGAACTAACCTATTGACAAGATGATGTAGTGCCAGTTGCCTGTTTTCTGCTGTTTTTGGTTTCAAAAAATCTAGTAAAGAAATATTCTTGGAATTGGACGAAACAAAAGCCGAAGTTCCTATTTTTTCCGACATGACACAGAAGTCCAAAGCAGAGACGGAGGAGAGCCACAAGGCAGCCACACCATAGGCTGGCGCACTAGGCCCTGGTGTGGGACCCTCGGGCGGCCACCGACCTCGCATCTTCGCCTATACAAACCCCCGAGACGAAAACCCTAAGGGGAGAATCAGAATTCCATGAAAAATTCCACAGCGCCGCCGCCACCGAAGAGGATATTCGGGGGACAGAAGTCCCTATCCTAGCACCCTACCGGGACGAGGAAGTGCCCCCGAAGCCATCTCCATCAACTCCACCGCCACCTCCATCGCCATTGCTGAGTCCCATGATGAGGAGGGAGTAGTTCTCACTCGAGGCTAAGGGCTCTACCGGTAGCTATGTGTTAATCTCTCTCTCTCTATGCGTGATCTTATTGAGATCGTGAGCTTTGTAATCTAGTTGAATAAGTAGATCTATTCTGGTACTCAAGTGCTTTAATTAATCTTTGCTTATCCCCACGTGTGTGAAGTTGACAGTGTGCACACCGTGTGGCACTTAGGCTAAGGTTACAAAAATACTTATCATGAGTATAATTTGAGTTGGATGTCTCTATGAGATTGTGGTGTTTGTTGGAACCATCTAGCACTCAAGGTGATAGTGAGGGGTTATCTAGATGGGGAATGCGAACTTTAAGGTGTGCTGTTATAGCCCTATGCCGTCCAACTGGAGAGTAGTTCAGGGTAGCATAATGAAGAGAAGATATTTATATGAGATTGTCCACTAGTGAAAGTATAATCCTTAGGCCTTGTTTCTAAGCATTGAAACACCGTTTACAATCAGTCTTGTTACATGTTTGCTTCCTGCCACTCTTATTTCAGATTGCAATTATCACTTATAATCATCCATATTACTTGTATTTCACTATCTCTTTGCCGAACTAGTGCACCTATACACCTCACAAGTGTATTGGGTGTGTTGGGGACACAAGAGACTTCTTGTATCTTGATTGCAGGGTTGCTTGAGAGGGATACCTTTGACCACTTCCTCCCCGAGTTCGATAAACCTTGGGTGATACACTTAAGGAAAACTTGCTGTTGTTCTACAAACCTCTGCACTTGGAGGCCCAACACTATCTACAATAATAGAAGTGTGCGTAGACATCAAGCTATTTTCTAGCGCTGTTGCCGGGGAGGTAAGGTAAAAGGTACTCACATCCCTGGCTACTAAGCTATCTTCTAGTACTATTGCTGGTGTGTGAGTGCTCGAAGTTATTTCCTTTAGATTCTGCAATTATATCTTTTTGTTTCTTGTTTTTATTTTCACTAGTTAGGCTTAATGGAAAACAACAACAAAACTAGAGAGCTTTATAGTATTTATCTTGAGTTAGGACATGAAGTGTTTGAAGAGAAAATTATAAAACCTACGGTACTTTATTTGCATGCTAATAGCAATGTTATTAGTATGAATTCTTTGAACACCATGATACGTTGCTAATGTATCTATAATTTTTGATGTTCCATGCTTGTTTTATATCTACTTTCTTATGTTTTGTCCACACTTTGGAGTATCTTTGTACACTTTTTTGGACTAACCTATTAACAAGATGCCACAGTGCCAGCGGCCTGTTTTCTGCTGTTTTTGGTTCTAGGAAAGTTAGAAAATGAATATTCTTGGAATTGGACGGGACAAAAGCCAAAGTCAATATTTCACCGAGGGGGACACGGAGCCAGAATACGAGACGGAGAGGGGCCAGACGCCGGCCACACCACCTGGCCGCACGACCAGCCATGGCCCGTGCTAGGACGTGGTGTGGCCGCCTAGGGCACCCCCTCGGCCTCCCCTTTCACCTATAAGAAGCCTCTGATACAGAAACCCTAAGGACCCGATCAAAAATTCCACAAAAGAGTCTGTAGTCGCCATCATCTCCATCCCTAGATCGGGAGGGATCTGAAGCTCTTCCCGGCACCCTGCCGAAGGGGAGAATTCACCCTGGAAGCCTTCTTCATCACCATGCAAGCCTCTAGTGTGATGCGTGAGTAGTTCATCCTTGTACTACGGGTCCATGTAGTAGCTAGATGGTTGGTTCTTCTCCTTTGTGCTATCTTGTTTAGATCTTGTGAGCTTCGTTCATGATAAAGATCACCTTTTTGTAATCATACATGTTGTGTTTGCGGGGATCCGATGGATATTGAGATGCTATTTCAGATTGATTATTGATTCTATCATGTCTTTGTTATTTGTGATCTTGCATGCTCTCTGTTGTTAGTAGATATCTTGGCCAAGTAGATGCTAGCAACTCCAAGAGGGAGTATTTATGCTCGATAATGGGTTCATGCCTCTAGTAATCTGGGAAGTCACAGAAATCACTATGGTACTAGATGTGTTGTTGCTACTAGGGAGAAAACAACAATCCTTTGTTCATAGAACAATTGTATTGTTTACTTTACACGCACTGCTTAATGCAATTATCTGTTGCTTGCAACTTAATACTAGAGGGGGTTCAAATGATAACCTGAAGGTGGATTATTAGTCGTAGATGTAGTTGGATTACGGTCTATGTATAATGTTGTAATGCCCAATCAAATCTCATAGGAGTCAAGATGATTAGTATATGCATGTATGCTTTCTCGATGTTTGTCAATTGCCCCACTGTAATTTGTTCACCCAACATGTCATCTATCTTAAGGAGAATCACCACTAGTGAACTATGGACCCCGGTCCTTTCTTTTACCATCAATCTACAACTATTTATTGTTTTCTATTTACTTTCTGCAAGCTATTACTATCTTCCACACAATACGTTTAATCCTTTGTTTTCAGCAAAACCGGTGAGATTGACAACCTCACTATAAGTTGGGGGCAAAGTTCTGTGGTTGTGTTGTGCAGGATTCCAAGTTGGAAACAACACATTGGAGGTGTTTCCTTGCTCCTACTGATCGATAACCTTGGTTTCATAACTGAGGGAAAACTTGCTGCTGTGCTCATCATACCTTCCTCTTGGGTTCCCCAACGAGCTCGATATATTTTGAGCCACCACACCATTATTGCTAATTCTATGGAAAAGTCTAAGCTTGGGGAAGCTGGTTTTGATGAAAATGATCTTTTTACTCCCCCGAGCACGGAGGAGAAAATTTACTTTGATAATACTATGCCTCCAATATATGATGATTACAATGATGAGTATGATATTTTAAGTCCACCTACTATTGAGGAGAAAATTAATTATTACAACATGCCTCCTATATTTGATGATTATGGTGATGAGAATAATAATGATAGCTATTTTTTGAATTTTCTCTCACTACGATTAATAAGATTGACTATGCTTATAGGGAGAGTAAAAATTATTTTATGCATGTGTCTCATGATAAGAATGTTTTATGTGATATTTATATTGTTAATTTTATTCATGATGCTACTGAAAGTTATTATGATATAGGGAAACATGGTTTTATGTATCTCAACAATATTAAGTTTCCCCTCTTTATGTTGAAAATTTTGAAGTTGCACTCATTTTGCTTTCCTATGCTTGTTGCGTTGTGCTTTCATGACTTGTTTCTTTACCAGATTATTTTTCACAGGAAGTGTGTTAGACTTAAAATTGTTCCATATTTGCTTCTTTATGCTCCCTTTTACTTCAATTCATATTTCTTATGTGAGCATCATCGAAATTATCATGCCTATCTTAATGCCTATAAAGAAAGAGCTTTTGGGAGACAACCCATTATATTTTTACGTTCAGTAAGTTTTTCTTTTGTTGAGTCTTGGAAGTTATTGCCTCATTACTAACCTCTCCTTATCCTTTTTGTGTGGTTTTTGTGTCAAGAATAACCTCTAATGAGAGGGAAGTAAGATACGGGGAAGTTGCTGTCCCGAAACAGATTTCTGTGCATCACTGTAAAAAATCGTGAAAAAACTCAGTACGTTAGATTGAGCTATAATTTTCTGTTCTTATGCCCCAGGTTATTACCCAACTTTCTTTAGTTTTCCACTTTTCGATTTGAGCAACAACAAAAAATCGAAAAAAATCGGTCTTTACCTGCTGGTCTGTTTTGACAAATTTCTGCCACTATTTGTATTTGCCTCTTAATCAGTTTCTTTTTGAGTTCTCTTGGACCACTTGAGCTTTTAAAATAAATTGCTACGGTAGCTTGTGTTTAAATGGAAGTTTTACTTGTGTTGAAACTAAACCCAAAGACTTATTCTCTTGAATACACTAATGTTGCTAATGAAGATTGTGTGAAGTTTTGTATGAAGGAAATTTTCAAGTGTAGGGAGAGAATGATGTGATGAGATGAAGTATGGACAAAATCTCAAGATTGGGGATGCCACCCGTGTCACCCCAAGAAATATTCAAGAAGTACAAGCATCAAAGCTTGGGGATGCCCAAGGCATCCCCTTCTTCATCAATAATCTCAGGTCTTTGTTCAAGACACTTTATTTTTATTACCTTATGCACTATGTGTTGTTCTTAGAGCATCTTTGTTTTTAGTTTTATTTTTCTTTCTTTGCCACAATAAGTTGGTTGGACCCAACACACTTATTTTGGAGAGAGACACACACTGTTATTCATTGCCTAGAACACTATAGTTTTCACTCTTATTGTTTTGTGAGTGTTCTCCTTTGCTAGCACTATGTTTAGCTTTAGTTTTCGATTGGTGTTGGAAAAGAGTAGGAAGTTTCATGCTTATAGTGGTACAAAAGGAAGCTTGTTTTAACTGCGACTTATACTTTATCATGTCATGCTATATGTTGCTTTGACCATATGCTTAGTGATTATTGTTGTAGCATGACTTGTTTCAAACAATTGAGATTGCTTAATGTGCCTTCAAAGAATCATGTGTTGTTTTAGCATACAAAAGCATAATATTGTGGTATTCCCCTTTTATGCTTTATTTGGGTTGACTTGGCACATGCTTACACCATGTTAAGACTATGAACCAGTCACCATAGCCTCTATGATCATTTATTTTTTTGACTTGTAATATCACTTTATGCTTTAATTAATAATGTTTTGTCGCTTTGCATGATTATGGCCATTATTGCTCTCTTAGTTGGTCGCTCCCAGTCTTTTGCTAGCATCCACTTGTACCAAGTATGAGTTCCACTCATGCATCTAACCTCCAAGAAAACCAACTTATTCCAAAGACTCCACTATAAATTCCTATGCATGGTGTGTTACACCATTCCAAGTATATTCATGTTTTTATCTATCTTCCAAATTAAACTTGTTATGTGAAAATTAGTGATTAAAGCTCTCACAAACTTGATGGCACACTTTATTTTCTTGCACTTAATAAACTTGAACCATTGTGTCCATCTATGTTGCTTCTATGCTTGCACTTTATAAGTTGTGAATTAGCAGAACCATGATACCATGGGGAAGGCTTTCAACATTGCACTTATTATGCAGTTGATATCATGTTATTTTGTTTATGAATCTCGGTGGTGTGAAATAAAAGGGGAGCTTTTAAGCTCATGGAGTTTGTATGTGTGCTAGAGAAACGCCTGGGCGGCTAGCCTAAGCCATGCCTAATCATGGTGGAAACTTGCAGCATAACCATAGTGAGCATTCTGTGAAGCATCCTCAATAAAAACCTATGTAAATAGCAAATAAAAATATCGTTGAGATGCTCATTGTCTGTTGCCTTGTCATTTTGATATGGGAGAGCTCATGTGTCATGGGGAAAGGGGTACCCCGTTGGTGGTTCTCCATGATACACATGTACTTACAATGACAAGAACTTACTTGTGACTAAAGTTGAGTAACATGAGGTTCAGTACTCGTAAGCAAGGGGCATGAGATTTTCAACTTATAACTTGTCAAGCATATCCTCATATTTGTGTCACTTTAACCTTAATCACCTCAAGATGCTTATGATAGGGGCAATGAGAGCTGAAAGCTAGTAAGTACCATAATTTTTGGAAGCTCTTTATGAAACTTGAAATCCCTGCTTCCTTCTATGAAGGGCTTTGTTTTTATCTTTTTATGTTGAGTCTCCATCTTCTATCTTTATGCACCAATTAAGAGAGCATAGTTGTCATTCTTAGTTCAATGTGCATTGTCCCAAAACTTATTGATTGATTCATAATTTTGGTATACTTGCTCTTAAATTATTTGTATCTAGTCACCCTTATGAACTTTGAAGGTGTCCTATGCATTTATGTTCTGCTAATCCATGAAGGACAAGCTGATTACCATTCTTATTATGTTTTCTATCAATACTTTACAAATATCTTGATCAAGATTGTGATGGTGCATGTCACCTCAAAAATTATTCTCTTTATCACTTACCTACTCGAGGACGAGCAGGAGTTAAGCTTGGGGATGCTTGATACGTCGTAAACGTATCTATAATTTTTGATGCTCCATGCTTGTTTTGTATCAACTATCTTATGTTTTGTCTACACTTTGAGGAATTTTTATACATTTTCTAGAACTAACCTATTGACAAAATGATGCAGTGCCAGTTGCATGTTTTCTGCTGTTTTTGGTTTCAGAAAAGCTAGTGAAGAAATATTCTCGGAATTGGACGAAACAAAAGCCGAAGTTCCTATTTTTTCCGACACGACACAGAAGTCCAAAGCAGAGATGGAGGAGAGCCACGAGGTGGCCACACCATAGGGGGCGCCCCCTGGGCACGCCAAGCCCTGGTGTGGGCCCCTCGGGCGGCCATCGACCTCGCCTCTTCGCCTATATAAACCCCCCGAGACGAATACCCTAAGAGAAGGATCAGAATTCCACGAAAAATTCCGCAGCGCCGCCACCACCGAAGAGGAGATTCGGGGGACAGAAGTCTCTGTTCTACCACCCTACCTGGACGGGGAAGTGCCCCCGGAGCCATCTCCATCGACTCCACCGCCATCTCCATCGCCATTGCTGAGTCCCATGATGAGGAGGGAGTAGTTCTCTCTCGAGGCTAAGGGCTCTATCGGTAGCTATGTGTTCATCTCTCTGTCTATGTGTGATCTTATTGAGATCATGAGCTTTGTAATCTAGTTGAATAAGTAGATCTATTCTACTACTCAAGTGCTTTAATTAATCTTTGCTCATCCCCACGTGTGTGAAGTTGACAGTGTGCATACCGTGTGGCACTTAGGCTAAGGTTACAAAAATACTTATCATGAGTATAATTTGGGTTGGATGTCTCTATGAGATTGTGGCGTTTGTTGGAACCATCTAGCGCTGAAGGTGACAGTGAGGGGTTATCTAGATGGGGAATGCAAACTTTAAGGTGTGCTGTTATAGCCCTACATCGTCCAACCGGAGAGTAGTTCAGGGTAGCATAATGAAGAGAAGATATTTATATGAGAGTGTCCACTAGTAAAAGTATGATCCCTAGGCCTTGTTTCTAAGCATTGAAACACCGTTTATAATCAGTCATGTTACATGTTTTCTTGCAGCAACTCTTATTTCAGATTGCAATTACCACTTATAATCATCCATATTACTTGTATTTCACTATCTCTTCGCCAAACTAGTGCACCTATACACCTGACAAGTGTATTGGGTGTGTTGGGGACACAAGAGACTTCTTGTATCTTGATTGCAGGGTTGCTTGAGAGGGATACCTTTGACCACTTCCTCCCTGAGTTCGATAAACCTTGGGTGATCCACTTAAGGGATACTTGATGCTGTTCTACAAACCTCTGCACTTGGAGGCCCAACACTATCTATAAGAATAGAAGCGTGTGTAGACATCACAAGGTCTTAAAGATATCCCCAAGCTCGAAATCAAGCTAGGAGGGATCAAATAATCCCTTGTGATTATTTGATACAGTGATTATTGTAGATCACTATGGCGCCATGGCATGTAACACTGCGGTGCGTAACTTTTTGTTGGTATCCTCCAAAGCAGTGATGCGGCTGTAGCACCTGCACAAATAGATTGTAAAGTGTCCACTCTATCTACGAGCTTAGTCACCAATGGGAGGAGGTCTTCCTTATTCTCCATCTCATTGAGACGTCGATGGACTTCAAAACGATGGAGTAGCTCCTGCTTCTGATATATCTCTAGTGCCCGCACGTGATCCTTGGTCCTGGAAACAACTTCTTCTTCCTCATCCATAATTGATGGATCGGCGAAGTGGAAACCGTACCTCCACTCTTCTTGAGGCTTCACCTTCATACGAGCACCAGTGGTACGCTTCATGACTGGCACCTTGGCTCCCTCGCTAACGCCTGCACCAGTATTAGCTAATTCCTTACACTTGTGCAGCCTTGGATCCATGGTGATGAACTTGACCGTCTCCACACGCCCTTATCCATGCGGCTTGCGATCTTCTCTCTCTTGTTGAGCTTTCTTCATTAGCGCCCAGTTGATCTCTGGGGGATCGTAGATATCACGGCGTATGTAGACATCAACCACATCATCATCAGAACCATTGTTGTAGTATCTTGGCTCGACGTACTCCTTGTACCTCGGGCTAAACTTCTCCACCTCCTCATCATCGTCCTCCATGGACGAGATGCTAGAGAAGTCCATGGAAGGTGCAATGAGCCCCATGGGTTTCCCATGGCCTGGGACGGGATAGAGCATGGCTAGATTGGTTGCTGGTGATTATGATTTAGAGAGAAAGACAATGTTAGTATATAAGGGGGGTCAGAGGTCGGTAAAACTTGCAAGAAACACCAAATTAGTTCCCAAGAAAAGAATATGAATGAAACAGGGAAAGAAGTTGCGGATTTGGAGGAGTTCTGCCACGTAACGACCAACTATACGGTCGCGGACCATATAGCTCTGGCCCTATAGTTGGTTCTGGGCAGATATTTCCAAATATCTCGAGTCCAGGTCGATTAAATCATGACTCAGAACCGAAAATAACGTTTTTTAGATGTGAATAAAAACAAAAAGGCAAATGAAAAGTGTCTGAGAGTTTAGCGACCAACTATACGGCCGAAATTTTTATTCTAGGCGTATAGTTGCGACCGTATAGATATAGACATCAAAATCGAAAAGTGTCTGCGAGTTTAACGACCAACTATACGGCCGAAATTTTGGCTCTGGTTTATAGTTGTGCCCGTATAGGTCCAGCCATCAAAAACAATTTCGGAAAGAACATATAGAGAGTTTAACTACCAACTATACGGCGGGAGCTTCCTCTCTGGTCGTATAGTTCTGCCCGTATAGTTGGTAAAAACCCTCAAAACTTCAGAAAAACACAAGGAATTCAAAGGCAAAGTTTTCAAAAGTAAAAAGTTGTGAAAACAAATCACCTATTTGGGTAAGAACACTTACCTCGAACTTACTGTTTACTTATTCAGGGATGAAAAGCTCCTCCAACAACAAAGACTTCTTCTTTTGGGGAGGAATTAACCTTAGTTCATTGAATAATTCTTGTGTACGAAAATCACCAGGACAAAAGTTCCTCTCAACAAGATTGGTATCTTGTTGGGCAAACATGGACACTACATCCAACATCTTTATTTCTTGCCTCTGCATAATCTGCAACTCAAATTCTTGAAGTGAAAAAATCCAACGGATCAGTCTTGGCTTATGGTCTTTCCTCTCAAGGAGTTCTTTTAAACCATCATGATCCATAGTGAACTCTTAACTTTTTATCAACTATATAAGAACAAAATTTATCACAAGAGAAAAATACAACAAAAAGTTCCCTTTCTTCCTTAGGGTAATTCTTTTGAGCACCATTGAGAGTTCTACTAGCATGATGTATAATATTAAATCTACGACCAATGTGTTGTCCAGAGTTACTCCTAGAGCATCATCACTAGCTTCACATATTAAGTCAAAGGTTGTATCCCAGATAGGTGGTTTAATGATAGGAGCCCGGGATAAAGCATTTTTTAGTTTATCAAAGGCTTCAAGACATTTATCATCAAATTAAATCTTACTCCCTTTTGTAGGAGGTTAGTCAAAGGTTTAGATATTCCAGAAAAATTTCTAATGAACCTTCTATAAAAACCCACATGACCAAGGAAACTTCTTATACCTTTAATGTCCCTAGGTTGTGGCATTCTCTCTATGGCCTCAACCTTAGCTCGATCCACTACAATTCCCTTACCTAATACCTTGTGTCCAAAGACTATCCCTTCTTTAACCATAAAATGGCACTTCTTCTAGTTTAGGACAAGATTGTTTTCTTCGCAACGCTGCAAAACTCTTTTGATATTATCCAAGAAACTAGTAAACGAAGTTCCATAGACAGAAAAGTCATCAATAAATACTTCCATTATCAGTTCTATAAAATCCGCAAACTAGCAGTCATGCATCTTTGAGAAGTAGCCAGAGCATTACATAAACCAAAAGGCATACATCGGTAAGCATGTAAACCATAAGGACTAATGAAAGTTGTTTTAAGTTGGTCATCCGGATGAACAGCTATTTGAGAAAAACCAGAGTATCCGTCCAAGTAGAAAAAATGAGTGTGGTTTGCTAACCGTTCTAAAGTTTGATCTATGAACGGTAAAGGATAGTGATCTTTCCTAGTTTCTTTTTTTAATTTCCTAAAGGCTATGCACATCCTATGCCCAACAATAGTTCCAGTAGGTATCAATTCATTGTTTTCATTAGGAACAACACTAAAACTGCCCTTCTTAGGGACACAATGAACAGGACTTACCCATTCACTTTCTTTAATAGGATAGATTATACCTGCGTCCAGTAGGCTTATAATTTCTTTTCTTACCACTTCCTTCATTTCAGGCTTCAATCTTCTATTGCATTCCGTAACTAGTTTAGCACCTTCTTCCATGAATATTTGATGGACGGTTATCATGGGACTAATACCCTTCAAATCATCCATTGAGTACCCAAAGGCCTTGCGATGCTCCTTAAGTATTTTCATGAGTTCTTCTTCTTTTCCTGAAAGTTTAGCACTAATAATAACAGGAAATTTATTTGTATCATCTAAAAACCTGTATTTCAGATTACCTGGTAGAGTCTTCAACTCTGGGGGTGGTAATTCCTCATCCCCTCTCTTTCCTGGCTCTTCAAAAGCTTCATAAGTTGGAAGTCCCATAATGCGAAGCGAATCAAATTCATCTTCTAGTTCTTCTAGGGACTTGTCCTCCATAACTATTTCTTCATAATTTGAGTCTTCATTTATTTCTTCTTCTTGATTACTAAAGAAAAGAGCCGCCATTTCCTCAATAGTTTTCTCATCCTCTTCTTCTTGTATTTGTGGAGGCCTGTCTTTAAATTTGGAAAAGTGGAATTCATTTTCCGCTCCCCCAAGCTTAAGAGACACAATCTCCTTGAAATTAACATAGGCACCTATATCACTCAAAAAGTTTCTTCCAAATATAATCAAGCAAAGAGTGTTAGCTGGCATATCAACAACTACAAAATCGATAGGAAAGCTTTTGTTGCCAATTGTGACAGTTGCATCTTCAACTATTCCCATTGGAATTCTAGGATTTTTACTGGCTAACATAATTGTTATATCAGTATTTTCAATTGTAGCCGGTTCTATTTCTTCTTTTATTTCTAAGTCAAAATCATAAGATATAACATTAACTTTGGTGCCAAGATCGCATAACCCATAATGCGAGGTTTCTTTAAATATGTAGGGAAGAATAGGCTTACCCACATCTTTCACCTTTGTTTTACCTTCAACCAATACGGAAGTCTCTTCATCAAGTTCAACTATGTTATAATGTGCGTACATAGCAATAACTGCTTCCTTGGTTACCTCTTCATCTTTGGTTTCTTCTAGATGTTCCATGACTTTTGGTATACTTTCTTCTTCCTTCTTCTCCTGTACTGCTTTGACCTGTTCATATTCCAGAATATGCTTTTGTGAAGTGTTAGGGAAAGGTATCTCATGTATAGGTTCTAGGGAGGCCGGAGTTTCTTTAACTTCTATCTTCTTCTCCTGTTCAGGTGGCGGATCATACTTGACCGGACCCTCTTTTGGAGCTTTGATATGTTCTATAAAAGTTTTACCAACTTGCAACACAAGATCTAAATCCAAGTAAAGTTCTTTAGATAATTCTTTAACATGGCCTTTTTTTATTATAGTCATGAATACAATCATGCTTTATTTCTATGCCTCCTTCACTTCCTAGACCAAAATTCCATGAAACTCTATTATCATGAATTATATTAAGTAAAGCCCAAGCTTTAGGTATAGGAAGATTCATAAAGGCTCCTTCCGCGAAATAGTCTAGTTAAATTTTATTAGGTTCATTTAAACCACCATAAAAGTTATGCAATAAATACCATTCAGGTAAATTGTGATGAGGACATAGACATGGTAAATCTTTAAATCTGATATAAGCTCTTACTAGTCCTTCATTAAAACGGTTCCTCCAAGTCATTATAAGATGCCTGATTATTCCAAAAGATTTTGAAAATGGATAATATTTTGCTAGAAATTCACAGGCTAGATTATCCCAAGTAGTACTGGCTTCAGGGGGTAGAGATCTATACTATGAGAGAGTTCTACCAGTCAAAGTTTGACTAAAAAGTTTAACCCTTACCTCATCAACAGTATATCCCGTTAATTGAAAAGTCCCACATATATCTTTAAAACATGCAATATGCTCATATGGATCAGGATCTCTTCATCTCTAGTAAATTGCTTCTTGTGTAAAATACCGACTAATAGAGGATTTATTTCAAACCCCTTGTCTTCTCATTGGAGTTGTCTCTTTTATAAATATCATAGGGCTTCCTAAAGTGGTTGAGTGGGTTAGCACTAGTCATATGCTCAAACTCCATCATGTTGGTGGAAACTTGTAACCCAAAACAAAACTTAGTAAGAAAAAAATAAGAAAAAACTAAAATACCTACAGCGCTTAGCTCCCCAGCAACGGCGCCAGAAAATAACTTGATGACTGCAAGTGCACAGATCGTTTGTAGCTAGTTTCAAAATAAAGATATCGATCCCACAGGGAGTAGGAGTCTGAAGTCTAATAACTCTTGAAATAAATATTATAATATAAATGCTAAATAAAGTTCTAAGTGACAAGATAAATTCGAGTATTGTGTAAAAAGGTGTTTTGGTGTTTTAGGTATAAGAGCAACAATAAGTAAAGTAAAACAACTGAACATAGAAAGTAAGTATCGTGTATGTAAAAGAGATTTGAACTGCAATGGGGAAAAAGCGTTCTCATAGAGTAGCGGATACACCACTAGCATTATAAGGAGCTAAGATTATTATCATGAACATTCTCAACTATGTATGTGTGGGAGGAACTCTGTATTTGGACAAATAGGCAGCAATCGCTGCTCACATCATCCTCATAACCACAACAGTCAGCAATCAACATCAATCGAATTACTGTGTCCCATGGCATGGATAGTGTTCCGTGAGTTTCCTCAGTTTCCCAAGTTGATACGTAAGGAGTGCTAATAGCTTTATAGTCACTGTAAGTGCTAGCACACCTCCTTCTACCAACAAGTAGTTCCCTCCATCGAGTCCCCATGAGAGGCAAATATTGAGAGGTCGACTTCTCTCAACAAGCAGTGGATGATGAAGATCGATGCCTTAGCCTCCCGGATCTGCATAGGGCGAAGATGGATCTCCGGTGATGAGTTTCCTCTCCAAATGCCTTGCGGAGGTGAGGTTTTGGCGATTTCTGGGTGTTCTGTATGTCGTCTCCCTGATCCAGTTGCATGGGGTGAAACTATTTGAGGAGGCGGAGGTGGCACCAACTATACAGCTAGAACTATATGACCGGAAAATTATTTCGGTCGTATAGTTGGTCGTTGAACCCTCTCTCTCCTTCGATCTCTTTGGGTTTTCTTCTGGTATTATTAATATTTCCCAAATAAGCGATTTACGTTGTTTTTGACTCCTTTTCTCCTCAGTATAACTGCTCCAAGAATTGTATCCATTGGATCCATCATCTGTCCTGATCCTAGTGGAAACAGACATAAAATGTGCGCGCGAGCACCGTAAAATACCAAGATCCTACATCTACAATGCAAAATAATAGTGTAAAACATGATGCAAATATGCACTCATCACCAGCTAAGAAAAGGTCTAAAACAAATATGCAAAATGTTGCTAAAAAGCAGTATCACCATACTATGGGGCAAGGTGGCTATAAGGCTAGCAAGCCTAAGTGGGAGAAACTCGAGTCCAACCTATTTGCTAAAGGGATCACTCCAGAGCCATACAATTGGATCAAACGGGTAAGGAATTGGTTTTACGGGCATGGGGGCACGTTGGACTTAGAAGGAACTGCATATATAACATAAGACATAAAGAAACTCCCATACCCATCGAAGAGATTAAAAATGCCGTAAAGGTTGTTGAAGATGGGGCGTTCATTCCCGATAGAGAGAATGACGAGCTCGCACTCGACCTTGGGAATAAGGAACACAAGGGACGAACACGAGGCACAGAAGGCTCCAAACCATGGAAACTTGGGTTTCCCGACCACAAGAAGAAATATCCCGATAGAAGCCGTTAGAGGAGAAAGGAAAGGGAGGAAATTGAAGTAATGAAGCAGGCAGACCGGATGCGCAACATAGAAGAACAATTAAAGCGGTAGCAGGATCAACTTGACGTACTTAGCCAGCAAGCTACCGGCCCATCTAAGCGACACATGGTAGACGAAGCTGCCTTCGATGCTACCGGCCCATCCACTAATCAAAAAAGCAGCATGGCTTCCACCGAGCTCCCCGATGATGGCTCCTCTTCGCTGACCAGTGGATGATATCACGGAGATGACACATTGTGAGATACAGGTGAAAGTTGTCAACATAACCATGAAGGTGGCCGTCAGCTATGCCTTACCATTAGTTGGACCGGTACTAACTTACCATTGTTGTCCGGTTCCACAGGGCTACGCTATTGCTGGGGTGGATGAAGTTATGGACGGATTCACGCATCTCAAGCTTGACTACCCTAAAGGTGAAGGGGATGTGACTGAATTGGGAGAAGCAAACAACATGACCATTCTATGGGCAAAGGAACACATCGTGCTTTCAAATTGGACGCCAAGGCCATCCACTCCTCAGAGCACAACTCCATCTTCTTCGCGGCCTCACCCGTCTCCAGCGCATCAGCCATCTTTGTCATCGTCACGTCAGGCGCCATCTCTGCCACAACAGGCCCTTTCTCCAGCGCAGCCGTCTTTGCTAGAACAGGCCCTTTCTCCAACATGGCCTTCTTCACCGCCGCATCAACCATCTCAGCCCCTCCCAAAAGTATAATAGGGTCAGGGCCAAAAGCGAAAGAGTAACCGATCACCTAAACATCTACCGGAGCCCCTCCCAAAAGTACCAAAGGTTCCTCCCAAGAGACCTTACGACTATACTGAAGAGGAGAATACGGTGATCGCAAAGTCCCAAATGCAACAGTGGTTTGATAGCCTCAAGCGGCTGAAAGAGCCAGAGTTCCCCAGCACTAAATAAGAAAAATCCAAAGTGCAAAAAATGTTGAAGACCCTTCATCAACCCCAGCCAAGGCTATCATCAGGCTATGACCACTCTATTGTCAAGTCACATCAGTCAATGGTGCGGTCGAACAGCAGTAGTGCAAGCAGGAATTCAGTTCCCTGGCTCGGTTTACAGAAAAACCAATCATGCCCCCCACTCAAAGTGATTTCTGATACCATGGTGGAGTCGAGCAAAGGTGCGAACGAGCAGTATGATCCAGAAATTGTTGCAATGTACGGAGATGCGGCCTCTGCTCATGGTTTGACTATTTCTCAGTACTTAGACCAGTTAGAGTTCCCCGTGGCTAAGGAAGCATACGAATACCAGTACGAGAAATCCCTCATCGGACCTGCGAACTTCAACTGTCTACCAATAAAAATGCGAAGATTGCATAATTGGTACATGAAAGCCACAAAGGAAGGGGCAAACTGGATAGTGATCGGAGTTCGAAATGAGCATTACGGGTATGGAGATGCCCAGATACTGATTGAATTTCCTGAACTACATCAGTTTTTCAATCAAGACACCCTCAACAAATCGATCATCGGTGCCTATTGTCTATAAGTATTATTCCTGTAATAATTAAGACTCTAGTTAGCTCACCTCGTTTATATCGCATGCATAATCATACTCACTATATTATGGATACTGAAGATTCTCGAATGCAGAAGAGGACAGATCTATGACATTGGGTTCATTGCCCCATATTGGGTTCATGAAATTACTGTGAAACTTAAGCCCAAGGAAACAGAGGATAAAATTGTAATGGCATTAAGATTTCAAGAAACGAAAAGGGAAATATTATTACCTTACAACTTCGAGTGAGTGTTATTGTCTTGTACACATTCTATTTTTCTTACTCGATGTTAAGTGTATAATTGATGAGTGATGCATGCACAGATTCCGTTATATTCTACTAATCATTCAACCTGATAATGGAGTAGTAGAAGTCATGGACTCTAAACATAAACCCCTTGAGAAGTGGGCCCCCATGCAGGATATGCTCTAGCGGTAATTGCAGTCATTATGACACTATATCGGCAACTTTCGTTCATTTACTGATATCAAGTAATTAATAACTCATTTCATTCATTTTATTTGTTGGGCATCGCTTGGAAACGGTTCGCCAACAAGGCTAAGGGTGTTTGGAAAGAGAATCTTACATTTAAACCACTAAATGTAAGTACTACTAGCTAGATCCGCGCATCTCTTTGATTCTAGTTTCAATACCATTATCATGCTTAATTATTATTATTTTGATTGAACTTTGTTCTTGTAAAGTGTCTGAGGCAGGCAAATAGAAATAACTTATGTGGATAGTATGTTTACGAGTTCATTCGTCAGACGACCTGTGAGAAGGGCAGAAATTTAGAACAACTTCAAGTATGTAAACAATATTCAGAATTTTGTTTTATTACCATAAATTGTGTTTAGTTTCATTCATATATGTTGACTCCTTCTTTTAAATTAGATTGAATAATTGCGGGATCATCTTCTACCAAAGGATCATGTACAGCAATCCAAGAGGAAATTGCGGGATTCTTAGATTCAGAGGTCCTAGATCCAAAAGGAGAATACTATCGGAAGATGATGATAATGTAATAGGGATCATAAAAGACTTTATATTGTATATATGCATGAATGTAATATATTCGATACTTGATGTGTAATATAATCATGAGATGTTTTGTAATATAATGGTTCCTTCATTGCTCGGTGCAAAACACAAAATAAATGTTGCCCAAAACAAAAAAAAAGGAAATAGATAAAGGGGAAACAATATAAATGTAAATATACAAAATGAATTCTCTGCCACGGCACAAAAAGTGCCCAAAATGCTGCTGCGGCAGAGACCCTTAGATCCCGATTTGTATTACGAACCGGGACGAATGCCCCTCCCCCTTACGACAGCCAGCGGCCACGTGGACCACCCTTTCGTCCTGGTTCGCAGCCCAACCGGGACTAAAGCATTAGGGCTTTAGTCCCGATTGCCCCGTCCTGGTTGGGCAACCGGGACTATAGCCCCTTACAAACTAGGACAATATGCCCCGTTTCTACTAGTGATTCCATTTGTGTAGCGCCAAGGTGTATGGTGCCCCCACTTTGTTATAATTCGAGAGTATCTCACCATACGAAAATTATAACATTATCATATCATGACACATGCCCAGCAAAAATAAAACTAGACGCTTATAATTTATCTTTTGAATATTTTACGTGGCTTTGGGATTTCGGAAGATAAAATCGATCTTACCTATGAACAAGGAACCACAACGATGATAACCAAATTATTAGCAACCCATTGTAAATCATATATCAACTATAGTGGGAGAGACAGACACCCACTAGCCACTTATGCAAAACTAGTTGCATGTCAAGCGTGGAACATGTCTCATGTGCAAGGACATGTAAAGTTTGTCCGGGCCGCTTCATCCCACTATGCCGCCAATATCCAAAATACATGAAGGATGTAATAACATGATCATCAGTGCCGACATATTCATATGTGTTCTAACCGTACAAAGTATCTACACAAAGACACGGCTCTGATACCACTGATGGGGTTCGTTGTATGGAAAACAAAAAAAATCCTATGATTGCAACCACCAAGATCAAATCTAGGAGATACATATAACTGTTTCAGATCGACTCACCCTCGAAGATCGTAACGCGGGATAACGTTCCCACAAACAAACATGGCTGTTGTAGAGTGTACACGACCGTCCTCAAGGACGTGATGGTAGTACCACATGTGCAGCACCTCCATAATCGGTCACACATACGGTATGCTCATGACTTTCGTCCCTCGCACCAGCGCGTTAGCAGAAGTAGGGGATCTTCGGAAACTCCACCAACACTACGACATGGTGGTGATGGTGGTGGAGAATATATTGAGCATGGCTTCATCTAAGCACCTCGCTTGTGGAAATGGACAAAGCTATAAGGGGAGGAAGATGCCAACCAAAGGGCATATGAGAGGAGAGGTGAGTGTATGTGAGATGAGAGGAGGAGGAGGGGGCCTTTTATAGGTGAGAGGTCACCCCAAAGGTCCATGGAGTGGTAGCCATGGTGGTGCCCCCACCTATCCCCCATTTATGTGGGTGGACACTCCACTCACATAATTCACCTCCACTCATCCTTCATTAAATTCCCACTCAAGAAATCAAAATTATTTCCATTAAAGCACTTTAATTCCCTTATTTTAATGCAACTCAATTTAATGAAAACATTAACATTTTATTCCCTTGCTTTGTTTCGATACACCGAAACCATTTCGGAAGATTCGACAGAACAATTCCTATGATGTCCAATTTCTTCTCTTGCATTCCCTATCCACTCAATTGCGTCGACTACCCTTAAGTGTGTCTCCCTATGGGTTCGATAACTATGTAGACATGATTGAGACTTTAGACGATCAATAATCATTAGCGAGACCTGGAGATCCATAATAACTCCCACTAGTTCCACGAAAATCCAATGATCGTCTGAACCTTTTTTGCTGTAATCAAGTTTTTTGTCTCACGATGTTTTACTTGTCCAAGATCCGATCATTTGGTATCATTCATACCTAGTTTAATCTCGTTATCGACAATTATTATTTTTCTCGTTCCCGTGATATAGCATTCTAGTGATCAAATCACTTGCTTGCAAGCTATGTTAATGTGATATCACCGAGAGGGCCCTGAGTATATCTCTCTGTAATCTGGATGGACAAATCCCACTCTTGATCCACGAGCCTCAACTAACACTTTCCAAGTACCGATGACACCTTTATAATCACCCGGTTATGAAGTGACGTTTGATGTAATCAAAGTACCTTTCCGATGAAAGTGATTGACGTGATCTCATGGTCTAAGGACATTGAGTTACTACGAATGTGATAGCAATATAAACTTGAGGACATGATCGTATTTCTACATCTACTTCGGGTGGCTGTTCATCATATCATTCTCCAATTATATGACCCTTTTATTAACAACATCCAATGTTCATGATCAGGAAACTTGTGATCATCGGTTAATCAACAAGCTAATATTAAGAGAGGCATTACTAGGAACCTTTTATTTTGTTTATAAATCACACATGTATCACTGTTTCCGGTTAACACAATTATAGCATGAGAAATAAACATTTATCATAAACATGGAATAAGATAATAACCACTTTATTATTTCCTCTCGGGTATATTCCTTTCACACACCGCCGGTTGGCTCCAGATGATCGGGAAGAGCAGGTCATCCTCTAGCCCAGATGAGCCCGAGGAATCCCTAGATCCGGCCCGCGGATCAAGCCAGGACCGTCGCCGCCACACCGACAGCCGCCGCCCCGACCATCTCTACAACCTTCTCCGTCCTCTTTCGCGCCTCCCCGCCGTGCATCGCTGTGAGCCGCCACCCTGCCGGAGAAGGCGTTGTCGCCCCACCATCG
>CAJUXJ010001821.1:42016-67819 GCA_910589775.1 Avena eriantha | reverse complement strand
TGTAAATCGCCCAAGAAGCCCAAAACTATGGGCAATATCTCATGAAACGGACATAAAGCGCGAAACGACGAGTGTTTGGTCATAACTCTCAAACATGTATCGGGTTTTATGCTCTATATAAATCACCCAAGAACGCCCAAACTATGGTGAATAGCTCATGAAAAATGGCCATAAATGTGCAAAAACGGCGAGTTTTGGTCATAAATCTCAAACATGTATTTGGTCTTATGGTTGTTGTAAATCGCCCAAGAAGCCTAAAACTATGGGCAATAGCTAATGAAAACGGACCATAAAGCACGAAAACGACGATTTTTGGGTCATAAACTCTCAAACATGTATCTAGTTTTAACGGTCGTTGTAAATAGCCCAAGAAGCCCAAAACTATGGTAATAGCTCATGAAAAATAGCCATAAAGCGCGAAACCGACGAATTTTAGGTCATAACTCTTCAAACATGTAGCTAGTCTTACGGTTGTTTTAAAATCTCCCTAGAACCCCCAAAACTATGGTTAATAGCTCATGAACATGGCCATACAGCGCGAAAACGACGAGTTTTTGGTCATAACTCTCAAACATGTATCAGGTCTTATGGTCGTTGTAAATCGCCCTCGAACCCCAAAACTGTGGGGAATAGCTCATGAAAATGGCCATAAAGCGCAAAAACGACAAGTTTTTTGTCATAAATCTCAAACATGTATTTGGTCTTACGGTCGTTGTAAACCCCAGAAGCCCAAACTATGGGCAATAGCTCATGAAAACGGCCATAAGCACGAAAACGGTGATTTTTTTGGTCATAACTCGCAAACAATTATCTAGTCTTACTGGTCATGTAATCGCCCTAGAACCCCCAAAACTATGGTTAATAGCTCATGAAAATGGCCATAAGAGCAACAAACGACGAGTTTTTGGTCATAACTCACAAGCATTATATCGAGTCTTACGCTCATTGTAATTGCCCTAGAAACCCCAAAACTATGGTCATTAGCTCATGAAAATGGCCATAAAGGCGCAAAAAACGTCGAGTTTTTGGTCATAAATCTCAAACAGTATGGGGTCATTACGGTCGTTCTAAATCGCCCAAGAGCCCAAAACTCTGGGCAATTGCTCATGAAAATGGCCATAAAGCGTGAAAACGATGAGTTTTGGTCATAACTCTCAAACATGTAGTAGGTCTTTACGATCATTGTAAATTAACCTTGAACCCTAAAACTCTAGGCAATAGCTCATGAAAACGTCCATAAAGCACGAAAACAACGAGTGTTTGGTCATAACTCTCAAACATGTATCGGGTCGTTATGACTCTATATACATTAGCCCTAGAACGCCCAAACTATGGTCAATAGCTCATGAAATGGCCATAAAGTGCAAAAACGGCAAGGTTTTTCTCATAATCTGAAACATGTTTTTGGTTTTACGGTCAGTTGTAAATCGCCCAAAGAAAGCCCAAAACTATGGGCAATATCTCATGAAAACGGACATAAAGCGCGAAAACGACGAGTGTTTGGTCATAACTCTCAAACATGTATCGGTTTTATGCTCTATATAAATCACCCAAGAACGCCAAACTATGGTGAATAGCTCATGAAAATGGCCATAATGTGCAAAAACGGCGAGTTTTTGGTCATAAATCTCAAACATGTATTTGGTCTTATGGTTGTTGTAAATCGCCCAAGAAGCCCTAAAACTATGGGCAATAGCTAATGAAAACGGCCATAAAGCACGAAAAACGACGAATTTTTTGTCATAACTCTCAAACATGTATCTAGTTTTACGGTCGCTTGTAAATAGCCCAAGAAGGCCAAAACTATGGGTAATAGCTCATGAAAATGGCCATAAAGCGCGAAACCTGACGAATTTTAGGTCATAACTCTCAAACATGTAGCTAGTCTTACGTTGTTTTAAATCTCCCCTAGAACCCCAAAACTATGGTTAATAGCTCATGAACATGGCCATACAGTGCGAAAACGACGAGTTTTGGTCATAACTCTCAAACATGTATCAGGTCTTATGGTCGTTGTAAATCGCCCTCGACCCCAAAACTATGGGGAATAGCTCATGAAAATGGCCATAAAGCGCAAACACGACAAGTTTTTTGTCATAATCTCAAACATGTATTTGGTCTTACGGTCATTGTAAATCGCCCAAGAAGCCCAAAACTATGGGCAATAGCTCATGAAAACAGCCATAAAGCACGAAAACGATTATTTTTTTGGTCATAACTCGCAAACATGTATCTAGTCTTACGGTCATTGTAAATCGCCCTAGAACCGCAAAACTATGGTTAATAGCTCATGAAAATGGCCATAAAGAGCGAAAACGACGAGTTTTTGGTCATAACTCACAAGCATTATATCGAGTCTTACGCTCATTGTAAATTGCCCTAGAACCCCAAAACTATGGTCATTAGCTCATGAAAATAGCCATAAAGCGCAAAAACATCGAGTTTTTGGTCATAAATCTCAAACATGTATTGGGTCTTACGGTCGTTCTAAACCGCACAAGAAGCCCAAAACTATGGGCAATAGCTTCATGAAAATGGCCATAAAGCGTGAAAACGATGAGTTTTGGTCATAACTCTCAAACATGTAGTAGGTCTTACGATCATTGTAAATTAACCTTGAACCCTAAAACTCTAGGCAATAGCTCATGAAAACGTCCATAAAGCACGAAAACAACGAGTGTTTTGGTCATAACTCTCAAACATGTATCGGGTCTTATGCTCTATATACATTACCCTAGAACGCCCAAACTATGGTCAATAGCTCATGAAATGGCCATAAAGTGCAAAAACGGCAAGGTTTTTCTCATAAATCTGAAACATGTTTTTGTTTTTACGGTCGTTGTAAATCGCCCAAGAAGCCCAAACTATGGGCAATATCTCATGAAAACGGACATAAAGCGCGAAAACGACGAGTGTTTGGTCATAACTCTCAAACATGTATCGGGTTTTATGCTCTATATAAATCACCCAAGAACGCCCAAACTATGGTGAATAGCTCATGAAAATGGCCATAAATGTGCAAAAACGGCGAGTTTTTGGTCATAAATCTCAAACATGTATTTGGTCTTATGGTTGTTGTAAATCGCCCAAGAAGCCTAAAACTATGGGCAATAGCTAATGAAAACGGCCATAAAGCACGAAAACGACGAATTTTTGGTCATAACTCTCAACATGTATCTAGTTTTACGGTCGTTGTAAATAGCCCAAGAAGGCCCAAAACTATGGGTAATAGCTCATGAAAATGGCCATAAAGCGCGAAACGACGATTTTAGGTCATAACTCTCAAACATGTAGCTAGTCTTACGGTTGTTTTAAATCTCCCTAGAACCCCAAAACTATGGTTAATAGCTCATGAACATGGCCATACAGCGCGAAAAACGACGAGTTTTTGGTCATAACTCTCAAACATGTATCAGGTCTTATGGTCGTTGTAAATCGCCCTCGAACCCCAAAACTGTGGGGAATAGCTCATGAAAATGGCCATAAAGCGCAAAAACGACAAGTTTTTTGTCATAAATCTCAAACATAGTATTTGGTCTTACGGTCGTTGTAAAACGCCCAAGAAGCCCAAAACTATGGGCAATAGCTCATGAAAACGGCCATAAAGCACGAAAACGATGATTTTTTGGTCATAACTCGCAAACATGTATCTAGTCTTACGTCATTGTAAATCGCCCTAGAACCCCAAAACTATGGTTAATAGCTCATGAAAATGGCCATCAAGAGCGAAAACGACGAGTTTTGGTCATAACTCACAAGCATTATATCGAGTCTTACGCTCATTGTAAATTGCCCTAGAACCCCAAAACTATGGTCATTAGCTCATGAAAATAGCCATAAAGCGCAAAAAACGTCGAGTTTTTGGTCATAAATCTCAAACATGTATTGGGTCTTACGGTCATTCTAGAACCGCACAAGAAGCCCAAAACTATGGGCAATAGCTCATGAAAATGGCCATAAAGCGTGAAAACGATGAGTTTTGGTCATAACTCTCAAACATGTAGTAGGTCTTACGATCATTGTAAATTAACCTTGAACCCTAAACTCTAGGCAATAGCTCATGAAAACGTCCATAAAGCACGAAAACAACGAGTGTTTGGTCATAACTCTCAAACATGTATCGGGTCGTATGCTCTATATACATTGCCCTAGAACGCCCAAACTATGGTCAATAGCTCATGAAATGGCCATAAAGTGCAAAAACGGCAATGTTTTTCTCATAAATATGAAACATGTTTTTGTTTTTACGGTCATTGTAAATCGCCCAAGAAGCCCAAAACTATGGGCAATATCTCATGAAAACGGACATAAGCGCGAAAACGACGAGTGTTTGGTCATAACTCTCAAACATGTATCGGGTTTTATGCTCTATATAAATCACCCAAGAACAGCCCAAACTATGGTGAATAGCTCATGAAAATGGCCATAATGTGCAAAAACGGCGAGTTTTGGTCATAAATCTCAAACATGTATTTGGTCTTATGGTTGTTGTAAATCGCCCAAGAAGCCTAAACTATGGGCAATAGCTAATGAAAACTGGCCATAAAGCACGAAAACGACGAATTTTTGGTCATAACTCGTCAAACATGTATCTAGTTTTACGGTCGTTGTAAAATAGCCCAAGAAGGCCAAAACTATGGGTAATAGCTCATGAAAATAGGCCATAAAGCGCGAAAACCTGACGAATTTTAGGTCATAACTCTCAAACATGTAGCTAGTCTTACAGGTTGTTTTAAATCTCCCTAGAACCCCAAAACTATGGTTAATAGCTCATGAACATGGCCATACAGCGCGAAAACGACGAGTTTTGGTCATAACTCTCAAACATGTATCAGGTCTTATGGTCGTTGTAAATCGCCCTCGAACCCCAAAACTATGGGGAATAGCTCATGAAAATGGCCATAAAGCGCAAAAACGACAAGTTTTTGTCATAAATCTCAAACATGTATTTGGTCTTACGGTCAGTTGTAAATCGCCCAAGAAGCCCAAAACTATGGGCAATAGCTCATGAAAACAGCCATAAAGCACGAAAACGATTATTTTTTTGGTCATAACTCGCAAACATGTATCTAGTCTTACGGTCATTGTAAATCGCCCTAGAACCCGCAAAACTATGGTTAATAGCTCATGAAAATGGCCATAAAGAGCGAAAACGACGAGTTTTTGGTCATAACTCACAAGCATTATATCGAGTCTTACGCTCATTGTAAATTGCCCTAGAACCCCAAAACTATGGTCATTAGCTCATGAAAATAGCCATAAAGCGCAAAAACGTCGAGTTTTTGGTCATAAATCTCAAACATGTATTGGGTCTTACGGTCGTTCTAAACCGCACAAGAAGCCCAAAACTATGGGCAATAGCTCATGAAAATGGCCATAAAGCGTGAAAACGATGAGTTTTGGTCATAACTCTCAAACATGTAGTAGGTCTTACGATCATTGTAAATTAACCTTGAACCCTAAAACTCTAGGCAATAGCTCATGAAAACGTCCATAAAGCACGAAAACAACGAGTGTTTGGTCATAACTCTCAAACATGTATCGGGTCTTATGCTCTATATACATTACCCTAGAACGCCCAAACTATGGTCAATAGCTCATGAAATGGCCATAAAGTGCAAAAAACGGCAGGTTTTTCTCATAAATCTGAAACATGTTTTTGTTTTTACGGTCGTTGTAAATCGCCCAAGAAGCCCAAAACTATGGGCAATATCTCATGAAAACGGACATAAAGCGCGAAAACGACGAGTGTTTGGTCATAACTCTCAAACATGTATCGGGTTTTATGCTCTATATAAATCACCCAAGAACGCCCAAACTATGGTGAATAGCTCATGAAAATGGCCATAATGTGCAAAAACGGCGAGTTTTTGGTCATAAATCTCAAACATGTATTTGGTCTTATGGTTGTTGTAAATCGCCCAAGAAGCCTAAAACTATGGGCAATAGCTAATGAAAACGGCCATAAAGCACGAAAACGACGAATTTTTGGTCATAACTCTCAAACATGTATCTAGTTTTACGGTCGTTGTAAATAGCCCAAGAAGGCCAAAACTATGGGTAATAGCTCATGAAAATAGCCATAAAGCGCGAAACCTGACGAATTTTAGGTCATAACTCTCAAACATGTAGCTAGTCTTACAGTTGTTTTAAATCTCCCTAGAACCCCAAAACTATGGTTAATAGCTCATGAACATGGCCATACAGCGCGAAAACGACGAGTTCTTGGTCATAACTCTCAAACATGTATCAGGTCTTATGGTCGTTGTAAATCGCCCTCGAACCCCAAAACTGTGGGGAATAGCTCATGAAAATGGCCATAAAGCGCAAAAACGACAAGTTTTTGTCATAAATCTCAACATGTATTTGGTCTTACGGTCGTTGTAAATCGCCCAAGAAGCCCAAAACTATGGGCAATAGCTCATGAAAACGGCCATAAAGCACGAAAACGATGATTTTTTTGGTCATAACTCGCAAACATGTATCTAGTCTTACGGTCATTGTAAATCGCCCTAGAACCCGCAAAACTATGGTTAATAGCTCATGAAAATGGCCATAAAGAGCGAAAACGACGAGTTTTTGGTCATAACTCACAAGCATTATATCGAGTCTTACGCTCATTGTAAATTGCCCTAGAACCCCAAAACTATGGTCATTAGCTCATGAAAATGGCCATAAAGCGCAAAAACGTCGAGTTTTTGGTCATAAATCTCAAACATGTATTGGGTCTTACGGTCGTTCTAAACCGCCCAAGAAGCCCAAAACTATGGGCAATAGCTCATGAAAATGGCCATAAAGCGTGAAAACGATGAGTTTTGGTCATAACTCTCAAACATGTAGTAGGTCTTACGATCATTGTAAATTAACCTTGAACCCTAAAACTCTAGGCAATAGCTCATGAAAACGTCCATAAAGCACGAAAACAACGAGTGTTTGGTCATAACTCTCAAACATGTATCGGGTCGTATGCTCTATATACATTGCCCTAGAACGCCCAAACTATGGTCAATAGCTCATGAAATGGCCATAAAGTGCAAAAACGGCAAGTTTTTTCTCATAAATCTGAAACATGTTATTGTTTTTACGGTCGTTGTAAATCGCCCAAGAAGCCCAAAACTATGGGCAATATCTCATGAAAACGGACATAAAGCGCGAAAACGACGAGTGTTTGGTCATAACTCTCAAACATGTATCGGGTTTTATGCTCTATATAAATCACCCAAGAACACCCAAACTATGGTGAATAGCTCATGAAAATGGCCATAATGTGCAAAAACGGCGAGTTTTTGGTCATAAATCTCAAACATGTATTTGGTCTTATGGTTGTTGTAAATCGCCCAAGAAGCCTAAAACTATGGGCAATAGCTAATGAAAACGGCCATAAAGCACGAAAACGACGATTTTTTGGTCATAACTCTCAAACATGTATCTAGTTTTACGGTCGCTGTAAATAGCCCAAGAAGGCCAAAACTATGGGTAATAGCTCATGAAAATAGCCATAAAGCGCGAAAACTGACGAATTTTAGGTCATAACTCTCAAACATGTAGCTAGTCTTACAGGTTGTTTTAAATCTCCCTCGAGCCCCAAAACTATGGTTAATAGCTCATGAACATGGCCATACAGCGCGAAAACGACGAGTTTCTTGGTCATAACTCTCAAACATGTATCAGGTCTTATGGTCGTTGTAAATCGCCCTCGAACCCCAAAACTATGGGGAATAGCTCATGAAAATGGCCATAAAGCGCAAACACGACAAGTTTTTTGTCATAAATCTCAAACATGTATTTGGTCTTACGGTCATTGTAAATCGCCCAAGAAGCCCAAAACTATGGGCAATAGCTCATGAAAACAGCCATAAAGCACGAAAACGATTATTTTTTTGTCATAACTCGCAAACATGTATCTAGTCTTACGGTCATTGTAAATCGCCCTAGAACCGCAAAACTATGGTTAATATCTCATGAAAACGGCCATAAAGAGCGAAAACGACGAGTTTTTGGTCATAACTCACAAGCATTATATCGATTCTTACGCTCATTGTAAATTGCCCTAGAACCCCAAAACTATGGTCATTAGCTCATGAAAATAGGCCATAAAGCGCAAAAACGTCGAGTTTTTGGTCATAAATCTCAAACATGTATTGGGTCTTACGGTCGTTCTAAACCGCCCAAGAAGCCCAAAACTATGGGCAATAGCTCATGAAAATGGCCATAAAGCGTGAAAACGATGAGTTTTGGTCATAACTCTCAAACATGTAGTAGGTCTTACGATCATTGTAAATTAACCTTGAACCCTAAAACTCTAGGCAATAGCTCATGAAAACGTCCATAAAGCACGAAAACAACGAGTGTTTGGTCATAACTCTCAAACATGTATCGGGTCTTATGCTCTATATACATTACCCTAGAACGCCCAAACTATGGTCAATAGCTCATGAAATGGCCATAAAGTGCAAAAACGGCAAGGTTTTTCTCATAAATCTGAAACATGTTTTTGTTTTTACGGTCGTTGTAAATCGCCCAAGAAGCCCAAAACTATGGGCAATATCTCATGAAAACGGACATAAAGCGCGAAAACGACGAGTGTTTGGTCATAACTCTCAAACATGTATCGGGTTTTATGCTCTATATAAATCACCCAAGAACGCCCAAACTATGGTGAATAGCTCATGAAAATGGCCATAATGTGCAAAAACGGCGAGTTTTTGGTCATAAATCTCAAACATGTATTTGGTCTTATGGTTGTTGTAAATCGCCCAAGAAGCCTAAAACTATGGGCAATAGCTAATGAAAACGGCCATAAAGCACGAAAACGACGATTTTTGGTCATAACTCTCAAACATGTATCTAGTTTTACGGTCGTTGTAAATAGCCCAAGAAGGCCAAAACTATGGGTAATAGCTCATGAAAATAGCCATAAAGCGCGAAACCGACGAATTTTAGGTCATAACTCTCAAACATGTAGCTAGTCTTACAGGTTGTTTTAAATCTCCCTAGAACCCCAAAACTATGGTTAATAGCTCATGAACATGGCCATACAGCGCGAAAACGACGAGTTTTTGGTCATAACTCTCAAACATGTATCAGGTCTTATGGTCGTTGTAAATCGCCCTCGAACCCCAAAACTGTGGGGAATAGCTCATGAAAATGGCCATAAAGCGCAAAAACGACAAGTTTTTTGTCATAAATCTCAAACATGTATTTGGTCTTACGGTCGTTGTAAATCGCCCAAGAAGCCCAAAACTATGGGCAATAGCTCATGAAAACAGCCATAAAGCACGAAAACGATTATTTTTTTGGTCATAACTCGCAAACATGTATCTAGTCTTACGGTCATTGTAAATCGCCCTAGAACCGCAAAACTATGGTTAATAGCTCATGAAAATGGCCATAAAGAGCGAAAACGACGAGTTTTTGGTCATAACTCACAAGCATTATATCGAGTCTTACGCTCATTGTAAATTGCCCTAGAACCCCAAAACTATGGTCATTAGCTCATGAAAATAGCCATAAAGCGCAAAAACGTCGAGTTTTTGGTCATAAATCTCAAACATGTATTGGGTCTTACGGTCGTTCTAAATCGCCCAAGAAGCCCAAAACTATGGGCAATAGCTTCATGAAAATGGCCATAAAGCGTGAAAACGATGAGTTTTGGTCATAACTCTCAAACATGTAGTAGGTCTTACGATCATTGTAAATTAACCTTGAACCCTAAAACTCTAGGCAATAGCTCATGAAAACGTCCATAAAGCACGAAAACAACGAGTGTTTGGTCATAACTCTCAAACATGTATCGGGTCTTATGCTCTATATACATTGCCCTAGAACGCCCAAACTATGGTCAATAGCTCATGAAATGGCCATAAAGTGCAAAAACGGCAAGTTTTTTCTCATAAATCTGAAACATGTTTTTGTTTTTACGGTCGTTGTAAATCGCCCAAGAAGCCCAAAACTATGGGCAATATCTCATGAAAACGGACATAAAGCGCGAAAACGACGAGTGTTTGGTCATAACTCTCAAACATGTATCGGGTTTTATGCTCTATATAAATCACCCAAGAACGCCCAAACTATGGTGAATAGCTCATGAAAATGGCCATAATGTGCAAAAACGGCGAGTTTTTGGTCATAAATCTCAAACATGTATTTGGTCTTATGGTTGTTGTAAATCGCCCAATGAAGCCTAAAACTATGGGCAATAGCTAATGAAAACGGCCATAAAGCACGAAAACGACGATTTTTGGTCATAACTCTCAAACATGTATCTAGTTTTACGGTCGTTGCTAAATAGCCCAAGAAGCCCAAAACTATGGGTAATAGCTCATGAAAATGGCCATAAAGCGCGAAACCGACGAATTTTAGGTCATAACTCTCAAACATGTAGCTAGTCTTACGGTTGTTTTAAATCTCCCTAGAACCCCAAAACTATGGTTAATAGCTCATGAACATGGCCATACAGCGTGAAAACGACGAGTTTTTGGTCATAACTCTCAAACATGTATCAGGTCTTATGGTCGTTGTAAATCGCCCTCGAACCCCAAAACTATGGGGAATAGCTCATGAAAATGGCCATAAAGCGCAAACACGACAAGTTTTTTGTCATAAATCTCAAACATGTATTTGGTCTTACGGTCATTGTAAATCGCCCAAGAAGCCCAAAACTATGGGCATTAGCTCATGAAAACAGCCATAAAGCACGAAAACGATTATTTTTTTGGTCATAACTCGCAAACATGTATCTAGTCTTACGGTCATTGTAAATCGCCCTAGAACCCCAAAACTATGGTTAATAGCTCATGAAAATGGCCATTAAGAGCGAAAACGACGAGTTTTTGGTCATAACTCACAAGCATTATATCGATTCTTACGCTCATTGTAAATTGCCTAGAACCCCAAAACTATGGTCATTAGCTCATGAAAATAGCCATAAAGCGCAAAAACTTCGAGTTTTTGGTCATAAATCTCAAACATGTATTGGGTCTTACGGTCGTTCTAAACCGCACAAGAAGCCCAAAACTATGGGCAATAGTTCATGAAAATGGCCATAAAGCGTGAAAACGATGAGTTTTGGTCATAACTCTCAAACATGTAGTAGGTCTTACGATCATTGTAAATTAACCTTGAACCCTAAAACTCTAGGCAATAGCTCATGAAAACGTCCATAAAGCACGAAAACAACGAGTGTTTGGTCATAACTCTCAAACATGTATCGGGTCTTATGATCTATATAGATTACCCTAGAACGCCCAAACTATGGTCAATAGCTCATGAAATGGCCATAAAGTGCAAAAACGGCAAGGTTTTTCTCATAAATCTGAAACATGTTTTTGTTTTTACGGTCGTTGTAAATCGCCCAAGAAGCCCAAAACTATGGGCAATATCTCATGAAAACGGACATAAAGCGCGAAAACGACGAGTGTTTGGTCATAACTCTCAAACATGTATCGGGTTTGATGCTCTATATAAATCACCCATGAACGCCCAAACTATGGTGAATAGCTCATGAAAATGGCCATAATGTGCAAAAACGGCGAGTTTTTGGTCATAAATCTCAAACATGTATTTGGTCTTATGGTTGTTGTAAATCGCCCATGAAGCCTAAAACTATGGGCAATAGCTAATGAAAACGGCCATAAAGCACGAAAACGACGATTTTTGGTCATAACTCTCAAACATGTATCTAGTTTTACGGTCGTTCTAAATAGCCCAAGAAGCCCAAAACTATGGGTAATAGCTCATGAAAATGGCCATAAAGCGCGAAACCGACGAATTTTAGGTCATAACTCTCAAACATGTAGCTAGTCTTACGGTTGTTTTAAATCTCCCTAGAACCCCAAAACTATGGTTAATAGCTCATGAACATGGCCATACAGCGTGAAAACGACGAGTTTTTGGTCATAACTCTCAAACATGTATCAGGTCTTATGGTCATTGTAAATCGCCCTCGAACCCCAAAACTATGGGGAATAGCTCATGAAAATGGCCATAACGCGCAAACACGACAAGTTTTTTGTCATAAATCTCAAACATGTATTTGGTCTTACGGTCATTGTAAATCGCCCAAGAAGCCCAAAACTATGGGCATTAGCTCATGAAAACAGCCATAAAGCACGAAAACGATTATTTTTTTGGTCATAACTCGCAAACATGTATCTAGTCTTACGGTCATTGTAAATCGCCCTAGAACCCCAAAACTATGGTTAATAGCTCATGAACATGGCCATTAAGAGTGAAAACGACGAGTTTTTGGTCATAACTCACAAGCATTATATCGATTCTTACGCTCATTGTAAATTGTCCTAGAACCCCAAAACTATGGTCATTAGCTCATGAAAATAGCCATAAAGCGCAAAAACTTCGAGTTTTTGGTCATAAATCTCAAACATGTATTGGGTCTTACGGTCGTTCTAAACCGCACAAGAAGCCCAAAACTATGGGCAATAGTTCATGAAAATGGCCATAAAGCGTGAAAACGATGAGTTTTGGTCATAACTCTCAAACATGTAGTAGGTCTTACGATCATTGTAAATTAACCTTGAACCCTAAAACTCTAGGCAATAGCTCATGAAAACGTCCATAAAGCACGAAAACAACGAGTGTTTGGTCATAACTCTCAAACATGTATCGGGTCTTATGATCTATATACATTACCCTAGAACGCCCAAACTATGGTCAATAGCTCATGAAATGGCCATAAAGTGCAAAAACGGCAAGGTTTTTCTCATAAATCTGAAACATGTTTTTGTTTTTACGGTCGTTGTAAATCGCCCAAGAAGCCCAAAACTATGGGCAATATCTCATGAAAACGGACATAAAGCGCGAAAACGACGAGTGTTTGGTCATAACTCTCAAACATGTATCGGGTTTTATGCTCTATATAAATCACCCAAGAACGCCCAAACTATGGTGAATAGCTCATGAAAATGGCCATAATGTGCAAAAACGGCGAGTTTTTGGTGATAAATCTCAAACATGTATTTGGTCTTATGGTTGTTGTAAATCGCCCATGAAGCCTAAAACTATGGGCAATAGCTAATGAAAACGGCCATAAAGCACGAAAACGACGAATTTTTGGTCATAACTCTCAAACATGTATCTGGTTTTACGGTCGTTCTAAATAGCCCAAGAAGGCCAAAACTATGGGTAATAGCTCATGAAAATAGCCATAAAGCGCGAAACTGACGAATTTTAGGTCATAACTCTCAAACATGTAGCTAGTCTTACAGTTGTTTTAAATCTCCCTAGAACCCCAAAACTATGGTTAATAGCTCATGAACATGGCCATACAGCGCGAAAATGACGAGTTCTTGGTCATAACTCTCAAACATGTATCAGGTCTTATGGTCGTTGTAAATCGCCCTCGAACCCCAAAACTGTGGGGAATAGCTCATGAAAATGGCCATAAAGCGCAAAAACGACAAGTTTTTTGTCATAAATCTCAAACATGTATTTGGTCTTACGGTCGTTGTAAAACGCCCAAGAAGCCCAAAACTATGGGCAATAGCTCATGAAAACGGCCATAAAGCACGAAAACGGTGATTTTTTTGGTCATAACTCGCAAACATGTATCTAGTCTTACTGTCATTGTAAATCGCCCTAGAACCGCAAAACTATGATTAATAGCTCATGAAAATGGCCATAAAGAGCAAAAACGACGAGTTTTTGGTCATAACTCACAAGCATTATATCGAGTCTTACGCTCATTGTAAATTGCCCTAGAACCCCAAAACTATGGTCATTAGCTCATGAAAATGGCCATAAAGCGCAAAAACGTCGAGTTTTTGGTCATAAATCTCAAACATGTATTGGGTCTTACGATCGTTCTAAATCGCCCAAGAAGCCCAAAACTCTAGGCAATTGCTCATGAAAATGGCCATAAAGCGTGAAAACGATGAGTTTTGGTCATAACTCTCAAACATGTAGTAGGTCTTACGATCATTGTAAATTAACCTTGAACCCTAAAACTCTAGGCAATAACTCATGAAAACGTCCATAAAGCACGAAAACAACGAGTGTTTGGTCATAACTCTCAAACATGTATCGGGTCTTATGCTCTATATACATTACCCTAGAACGCCCAAACTATGGTCAATAGCTCATGAAATGGCCATAAAGTGCAAAAACGGCAAGTTTTTCTCATAAATCTGAAACATGTTTTTGTTTTTACGGTCGTTGTAAATCGCCCAAGAAGCCCAAAACTATGGGCAATATCTCATGAAAACGGACATAAAGCGCGAAAACGACGAGTGTTTGGTCATAACTCTCAAACATGTATCGGGTTTTATGCTCTATATAAATCACCCAAGAACGCCCAAACTATGGTGAATAGCTCATGAAAATGGCCATAATGTGCAAAAACGGCGAGTTTTTGGTGATAAATCTCAACATGTATTTGGTCTTATGGTTGTTGTAAATCGCCATGAAGCCTAAAACTATGGGCAATAGCTAATGAAAACGGCCATAAAGCACGAAAACGACGAATTTTTGGTCATAACTCTCAAACATGTATCTGGTTTTACGGTCGTTCTAAATAGCCCAAGAAGGCCAAAACTATGGGTAATAGCTCATGAAAATAGCCATAAAGCGCGAAACTGACGAATTTTAGGTCATAACTCTCAAACATGTAGCTAGTCTTACAGGTTGTTTTAAATCTCCCTAGAACCCCAAAACTATGGTTAATAGCTCATGAACATGGCCATACAGCGCGAAAATGACGAGTTCTTGGTCATAACTCTCAAACATGTATCAGGTCTTATGGTCGTTGTAAATCGCCCTCGAACCCCAAAACTGTGGGGAATAGCTCATGAAAATGGCCATAAAGCGCAAAAACGACAAGTTTTTTGTCATAAATCTCAAACATGTATTTGGTCTTACGGTCGTTGTAAAACGCCCAAGAAGCCCAAAACTATGGGCAATAGCTCATGAAAACGGCCATAAAGCACGAAAACGGTGATTTTTTGGTCATAACTCGCAAACATGTATCTAGTCTTACTGTCATTGTAAATCGCCCTAGAACCCCAAAACTATGGTTAATAGCTCATGAAAATGGCCATAAAGAGCAAAACGACGAGTTTTTGGTCATAACTCACAAGCATTATATCGAGTCTTACTCTCATTGTAAATTGCCCTAGAACCCCAAAACTATGGTCATTAGCTCATGAAAATGGCCATAAAGCGCAAAAACGTCGAGTTTTTGGTCATAAATCTCAAACATGTATTGGATCTTACGATCGTTCTAAATCGCCCAAGAAGCCCAAAACTCTAGGCAATTGCACATGAAAATGGCCATAAAGCGTGAAAACGATGAGTTTTGGTCATAACTCTCAAACATGTAGTAGGTCTTACGATCATTGTAAATTAACCTTGAACCCTAAACTCTAGGCAATAGCTCATGAAAACGTCCATAAAGCACGAAAACAACGAGTGTTTGGTCATAACTCTCAAACATGTCTTGGGTCTTACGGTCGTTCTAAACCGCACAAGAAGCCCAAAACTATGGGCAATAGTTCATGAAAATGGCCATAAAGCGTGAAAACGATGAGTTTTGGTCATAACTCTCAAACATGTAGTAGGTCTTACGATCATTGTAAATTAACCTTGAACCCTAAAACTCTAGGCAATAGCTCATGAAAACGTCCATAAAGCACGAAAACAATGAGTGTTTGGTCATAACTCTCAAACATGTATCCAGTCTTACGGGCGTTTTAAATCTCCCTAGAACCCAAAACTATGGGCAATAGCTCATGAACATGGCCATAAAGCGTGAAAACAAAGAGTTTTTGGTCATAACTATATAACATGCATCGGGTCTTACGGTCATTGTAAAGCTCCCAAGAAGCCCAAAACTATGGGTAATAGCTGATGAAAATAGCCATAAAGCGCGAAAACGACGAATGTTAGGTCATAACTCTCAAACATTGTATCGGGTCTTATGCTCCTTGTAAATCGGCCTAGAAGCCCAAAACTATGGTCATTAGTTCATGAAAACGGCCATAAAGCGCAAAAAGGGCAAGTTTTTGGTCATAAATCTCAAACATGTACTTGGTCTTACGGTCATTGTAAATCACCCAAGAAGCCTAAAACTATGAGCAATAGCTCATGAAAATAGCCATAAAGCTCGAAAACGACGATTTTTTGGTCATAACTCTCAAACATGTATGTAGTCTTATGGTCGTTGTAAATCGCCCTAGAACCCCAAAACTATGGTTAATAGATCATGAACATGGCCATAAAGCACGAAAACGACGAGTTTTTGGTCATAAATCTAGAACATGTATTGATTCTTATGGTCATTGTAAATCGCCCTCGAACCCCAAAACTATGGGCAATAGCTGATGAAAATGTCCATAAAGAGTGAAAACGACGATTTTTTGGTCATGACTCTCAAGCATTGTATCGGGTTTTATGCCCGTTTTAAATCGCCCTAGAACCCCAAAACTATGGTCAATAGCTCATGAAAATGGCCATAAAGCGCAAAACCTGTGAGCTTTTGGTCATAACTCTCAAGCATTGTATCGGGTCGTATGGTTGTTGTAAATCGCCCAAGAAGCCCAAAACTATGGGCAATAGCTCATGAAAATGGCCATAAAGCACAAAAAGGGAGAGTTCTAGGGCGATTTTTAGGTTTTTTGGGGTTTAGGGTCTAGGTTTTAGGGTTTAGGGTGTGGGTTTTAGGGTTTAGGTTCTAGGGTCTAGGTTTTAGGGTTTTTGGTCATAAATCTCAAACATGTAGCTAGGGTTATGGTTGTTTTAAATCTCCCTAGAACCCAAAACTATGGGCAACCTCATGAACATGGCCATACAGCGCGAAAACGACGAGTTTTTGGTCATAACTCTCAAACATGTATCAGGTCTTACGATCGTTGTAAATCACCCTCGAACCCCAAAACTGTGGGAAAATAGCTCATGATAATGGCCATAAAGCGCAAAAACAATGAGTTTTTTGTCATAAATCTCAAACATGTATTTGGTCTTACCGTCGTTGTAAATCGCCCAAGAGGCCCAAAACTATGGGCAATAGCTCATTAAAACGGCCATAAAGCATGAAAACGATGATTTTTTGGTCATACCTCTCAAACATGTATGTAGTCTTACGGTCATTGTAAATCGCCCTAGAACCCCAAAACTATGGTTAATAGCTCATGAACATGGCCATTAAGAGTGAAAACGACGAGTTTTTGGTCATAACTCTCAAGCATTATATCGAGTCTTACGCTCATTGTAAATCGCCCTAGAACCCCAAAACTATGGTCAATAGCTCATGAAAATGGCCATAAAGCGCAAAAAACGGCGAGTTTTTGGTCATCAATCTCAAACATGTATTGGGTCTTACGGTCATTCTAAATCGCCCAAGAAGCCCAAAACTATGGGCAATAGCTCACGAAAACGTCCATAAAGCGTGAAAACGATGAGTGTTTGGTCATAACTCTCAAACATGTATCGGGTCTTATACTCTATATACATTGCCCTAGAACGCCCAAACTATGGTCAATAGCTCATGAAACGGCCACAAAGTGCAAAAACGGCAAGTTTTTTCTCATAAATCTGAAACATGTTTTTGTTTTTACGGTCGTTGTAAATCGCCCAAGAAGCCCAAAACTATGGGCAATATCTCATGAAAACAGACATAAAGCGCGAAAACGACGAGTGTTTGGTCATAACTCTCAAACATGTATCGGGTTTTATGCTCTATATAAATCGCCCAAGAACGCCCGAACTATGGTCAATAGCTCATGAAAATGGCCATAAAGTGCAAAAACGGCGAGCTTTTGGTCTTAAATCTCAAACATGTATTTGGTCGTATGGTTGTTGTAAATTGCCCAAGAAGCCTAAAACTATGGGCAATAGCTAATTAAAATGGCCATAAAGCACGAAAACGACGAATTTTTGGTCATAACTGTCAAACATGTATCTAGTTTTACGGTCATTGTAAATCGCCCTAGAACCGCAAAACTATGGTTAATAGATCATGAAAATGGCCATAAAGAGCGAAAACGACGAGTTTTTGGTCATAACTCACAAGCATTATATCGAGTCTTACGCTCATTGTAAATTGCCCTAGAACCCCAAAACTATGGTCATTAGCTCATGAAAATAGCCATAAAGCGCAAAAACGTCGAGTTTTTGGTCATAAATCTCAAACATGTATTGGGTCTTACGGTCGTTCTACACCACACAAGAAGCCCAAAACTATGGGCAATAGTTCATGAAATGGCCATAAAGCGTGAAAACAATGAGTTTTGGTCATAACTCTCAAACATGTAGTAGGTCTTACGATCATTGTAAATTAACCTTGAACCCTAAAACTCTAGGCAATAGCTCATGAAAACGTCCATAAAGCACGAAAACAATGAGTGTTTGGTCATAACTCTCAAACATGTATCGGGTCGTATGCTCTATATAGATTGCCCTAGAACACCCAAACTATGGTAAATAGCTCATGAAATGGCCAGAAAGTGCAAAAATGGCATGTTTTTTCTCATAAATATGAAACATGTTATTCGTTTTACGGTCGATGTAAATCGCCCAAGAATCCCAAAACTATGGGCAATAGCTCATGAAAACAAACATAAAGCGCGAAAACAATGAGTTTTTGGTCATAACTATATAACATGCATCGGGTCTTATGGTCATTGTAAAGTGCCCAAGAAGCCCAAAACTGAGGGTAATAGCTCATGAAAACGGCCATAAAGCGCGAAACCAACAAATTTTAGGTCATAACTCTCAAACATGTATCCAGTCTTACGGGCGTTTTAAATCTCCCTAGAACCCAAAACTATGGGCAATAGCTCATGAACATGGCCATAAAGCGTGAAAACAAAGAGTTTTTGGTCATAACTATATAACATGCATCGGGTCTTACGGTCATTGTAAAGCTCCCAAGAAGCCCAAAACTATGGGTAATAGCTGATGAAAATAGCCATAAAGCGCGAAAACGACGAAT
Organism: Avena eriantha; assembly: GCA_910589775.1. Classification (NCBI taxonomy): domain Eukaryota; kingdom Viridiplantae; phylum Streptophyta; class Magnoliopsida; order Poales; family Poaceae; genus Avena; species Avena eriantha. The sequence goes on along the minus strand of CAJUXJ010001821.1, from coordinate 48,876 downwards.
GTTAGGTCATAACTCTCAAACATTGTATCGGGTCTTATGCTCCTTGTAAATCGGCCTAGAAGCCCAAAACTATGGTCATTAGTTCATGAAAACGGCCATAAAGCGCAAAAAGGGCAAGTTTTTGGTCATAAATCTCAAACATGTACTTGGTCTTACGATCATTGTAAATCAGCCAAGAAGCCTAAAACTATGAGCAATAGCTCATGAAAATAGCCATAAAGCTCGAAAACGACGATTTTTTGGTCATAACTCTCAAACATGTGTGTAGTCTTATGGTCGTTGTAAATCGCCCTAGAACCCCAAAACTATGGTTAATAGATCATGAAACATGGCCATAAAGCACGAAAACGATGAGTTTTTGGTCATAAATCTAGAACATGTATTGATTCTTATGGTCATTGTAAATCGCCCTCGAACCCCAAAACTATGGGCAATAGCTCATGAAAATGTCCATAAAGAGTGAAAACGACGAGTTTTTGGTCATGACTCTCAAGCATTGTATCGGGTTTTATGCCCGTTTTAAATCGCCCTAGAACCCCAAAACTATGGTCAATAGCTCATGAAAATGGCCATAAAGCGCAAAACTTGTGAGCTTTTGGTCATAACTCTCAAGCATTGTATCGGGGTCGTATGGTTGTTGTAAATCGCCCAAGAAGCCCAAAACTATGGGCAATAGCTCATGAAAATGGCCATAAAGCACGAAAACGACGAATTTTTGGTCATAACTCTCAAACATGTATCTAGTTTTACGGTCATTGTAAATCGCCCTAGAACCGCAAAACTATGGTTAATAGCTCATGAAAATGGCCATAAAGAGTGAAAACGACGAGTTTTTGGTCATAACTCACAAGCATTATATCGAGTCTTACGCTCATTGTAAATTGCCCTAGAACCCCAAAACTATGGTCATTAGCTCATGAAAATAGCCATAAAGCGCAAAAAACGTCGAGTTTTTGGTCATAAATCTCAAACATGTATTGGGTCTTACGGTCGTTCTAAACCGCACAAGAAGCCCAAAACTATGGGCAATAGTTCATGAAAATGGCCATAAAGCGTGAAAACGATGAGTTTTGGTCATAACTCTCAAACATGTAGTAGGTCTTACGATCATTGTAAATTAACCTTGAACCCTAAAACTCTAGGCAATAGCTCATGAAAACGTCCATAAAGCACGAAAACGACGAGTGTTTGGTCATAACTCTCAAACATGTATCGGGTTTTATGCTCTATATAAATCGCCCAAGAACGCCCGAACTATGGTCAATAGCTCATGAAAATGGCCATAAAGTGCAAAAACGGCGAGCTTTTGGTCTTAAATCTCAAACATGTATTTGGTCGTATGGTTGTTGTAAATCGCCCAAGAAGCCTAAAACTATGGGCAATAGCTAATTAAAATGGCCATAAAGCACGAAAACGACGAATTTTTGGTCATAACTCGCAAACATGTATCTAGTTTTACGGTCATTGTAAATCGCCCTAGAACCGCAAAACTATGGTTAATAGATCATGAAAATGGCCATAAAGAGCGAAAACGACGAGTTTTTGGTCATAACTCACAAGCATTATATCGAGTCTTACGCTCATTGTAAATTGCCCTAGAACCCCAAAACTATGGTCATTAGCTCATGAAAATAGCCATAAAGCGCAAAAACGTCGAGTTTTTGGTCATAAATCTCAAACATGTATTGGGTCTTACGGTCGTTCTAAACCACACAAGAAGCCCAAAACTATGGGCAATAGTTCATGAAAATGGCCATAAAGCGTGAAAACGATGAGTTTTGGTCATAACTCTCAAACATGTAGTAGGTCTTACGATCATTGTAAATTAACCTTGAACCCTAAAACTCTAGGCAATAGCTCATGAAAACGTCCATAAAGCACGAAAACAATGAGTGTTTGGTCATAACTCTCAAACATGTATCGGGTCGTATGCTCTATATAGATTGCCCTAGAACACCCAAACTATGGTAAATAGCTCATGAAATGGCCAGAAAGTGCAAAAAATGGCATGTTTTTTCTCATAAATATGAAACATGTTATCGTTTTACGGTCGATGTAAATCGCCCAAGAATCCCAAAACTATGGGCAATAGCTCATGAAAACAAACATAAAGCGCGAAAACAATGAGTTTTTGGTCATAACTATATAACATGCATCGGGTCTTATGGTCATTGTAAAGTGCCCAAGAAGCCCAAAACTGTGGGTAATAGCTCATGAAAACGGCCATAAAGCGCGAAACCAACAAATTTTAGGTCATAACTCTCAAACATGTATCCAGTCTTACGGGCGTTTTAAATCTCCCTAGAACCCAAAACTATGGGCAATAGCTCATGAACATGGCCATAAAGCGTGAAAACAAAGAGTTTTGGTCATAACTATATAACATGCATCGGGTCTTACGGTCATTGTAAAGCTCCCAAGAAGCCCAAAACTATGGGTAATAGCTGATGAAAATAGCCATAAAGCGCGGAAACGACGAATGTTAGGTCATAACTCTCAAACATTGTATCGGGTCTTATGCTCCTTGTAAATCGGCCTAGAAGCCCAAAACTATGGTCATTAGTTCATGAAAACGGCCATAAAGCGCAAAAAGGGCAAGTTTTTGGTCATAAATCTCAAACATGTACTTGGTCTTACGGTCATTGTAAATCAGCCAAGAAGCCTAAAACTATGAGCAATAGCTCATGAAAATAGCCATAAAGCTCGAAAACGACGATTTTTTGTCATAACTCTCAAACATGTGTGTAGTCTTATGGTTGTTGTAAATCGCCCTAGAACCCCAAAACTATGGTTAATAGATCATGAACATGGCCATAAAGCACGAAAACGATGAGTTTTTGGTCATAAATCTAGAACATGTATTGATTCTTATGGTCATTGTAAATCGCCCTCGAACCCCAAAACTATGGGCAATAGCTCATGAAAATGTCCATAAGAGTGAAAACGACGAGTTTTGGTCATGACTCTCAAGCATTGTATCGGGTTTTATTGCCCGTTTTAAATCGCCCTAGAACCCTAAAACTATGGTCAATAGCTCATGAAAATGGCCATAAAGCGCAAAACCTGTGAGCTTTTGGTCATAACTCTCAAGCATTGTATCGGGTCGTATGGTTGTTGTAAATCGCCCAAGAAGCCCAAAACTATGGGCAATAGCTCATGAAAATGGCCATAAAGCACGAAAACGACGAATTTTTGGTCATAACTCTCAAACATGTATCTAGTTTTACGGTCATTGTAAATCGCCCTAGAACCGCAAAACTATGGTTAATAGCTCATGAAAATGGCCATAAAGAGTGAAAAACGACGAGTTTTTGGTCATAACTCACAAGCATTATATCGAGTCTTACGCTCATTGTAAATTGCCCTAGAACCCCAAAACTATGGTCATTAGCTCATGAAAATAGCCATAAAGCGCAAAAACGTCGAGTTTTTGGTCATAAATCTCAAACATGTATTGGGTCTTACGGTCGTTCTAAAACCGCACAAGAAGCCCAAAACTATGGGCAATAGTTCATGAAAATGGCCATAAAGCGTGAAAACGATGAGTTTTGGTCATAACTCTCAAACATGTAGTAGGTCTTACGATCATTGTAATTAACCTTGAACCCTAAACTCTAGGCAATAGCTCATGAAAACGTCCATAAAGCATGAAACAATGAGTGTTTGGTCATAACTCTCAAACATGTATCGGGTCGTATGCTCTATATACATTGCCCTAGAACGCCCAAACTATGGTAAATAGCTCATGAAATGGCCATAAAGTGCAAAAATGGCATGTTTTTCTCATAAACTATGAAACATGTTATTCGTTTTACGGTCGATGTAAATCGCCCAAGAATCCCAAACTATGGGCAATAGCTCATGAAAACAACATAAAGCGCGAAAACAATGAGTTTTTGGTCATAACTATATAACATGCATCGGGTCTTATGGTCATTGTAAAGTGCCCAAGAGCCCAAAACTGTGGGTAATAGCTCATGAAAACGGCCATAAAGCGCGAAACCAACAAATTTTAGGTCATAACTCTCAAAACATGTATCCAGTCTTACGGGCGTTTTAAATCTCCCTAGAACCCAAAACTATGGGCAATAGCTCATGAACATGGCCATAAAGCGTGAAAACAAAGAGTTTTTGGTCATAACTATATAACATGCATCGGGTCTTACGGTCATTGTAAAGCTCCCAAGAAGCCCAAAAACTATGGGTAATAGCTGATGAAAATAGCCATAAAGCGCGGAAACGACGAATGTTAGGTCATAACTCTCAAACATTGTATCGGGTCTTATGCTCCTTGTAAATCGGGCCTAGAAGCCCAAACTATGGTCATTAGTTCATGAAAACGGCCATAAAGCGCAAAAAGGGCAAGTTTTTGGTCATAAATCTCAAACATGTACTTGGTCTTACGGTCATTGTAAATCAGCCAAGAAGCCTAAAACTATGAGCAATAGCTCATGAAATAGCCATAAAGCTCGAAAACGACGATTTGTTGGTCATAACTCTCAAACATGTGTGTAGTCTTATGGTCGTTGTAAATCGCCCTAGAACCCCAAAACTATGGTTAATAGATCATGAACATGGCCATAAAGCACGAAAACGATGAGTTTTTGGTCATAAATCTAGAACATGTATTGATTCTTATGGTCATTGTAAATCGCCCTCGAACCCCAAAACTATGGGCAATAGCTCATGAAAATGTCCATAAAGAGTGAAAACGACGAGTTTTTGGTCATGACTCTCAAGCATTGTATCGGGTTTTATGCCCGTTTTAAATCGCCCTAGAACCCCAAAACTATGGTCAATAGCTCATGAAAATGGCCATAAAGCGCAAAACCTGTGAGCTTTTGGTCATAACTCTCAAGCATTGTATCGGGTCGTATGGTTGTTGTAAATCGCCCAAGAAGCCCAAAACTATGGGCAATAGCTCATGATGAAATGGCCATAAAGCGCAAAAAGGGAGAGTTCTAGGGCGATTTTTAGTTTTTTTGGGGTTTAGGGTCTAGGTTTTAGGGTTAGGGTGTGGGTTTTAGGGTTTAGGCTCTAGGGTCTAGGTTTTAGGGTTTTTGGTCATAAATCTCAAACATGTAGCTAGGGTTATGGTTGTTTTAAATCTCCCTAGAACCCAAAACTATGGGCAAACCTCATGAACATGGCCATACAGCGCGAAAACGACGAGTTTTTGGTCATAACTCTCAAACATGTATCAGGTCTTACGATCGTTGTAAATCGCCCTCGAACCCCAAAACTGTGGGAAAATAGCTCATGATAATGGCCATAAAGCGCAAAAACAATGAGTTTTTTGTCATAAATCTCAAACATGTATTTGGTCTTACCGTCGTTGTAAATCGCCCAAGAGGCCCAAAACTATGGGCAATAGCTCATGAAAACGGCCATAAAGCATGAAAACGATGATTTTTTGGTCATAACTCTCAAACATGTATCTAGTCTTACGGTCATTGTAAATCGCCCTAGAACCCCAAAACTATGGTTAATAGCTCATGAACATGGCCATTAAGAGTGAAAACGACGAGTTTTGGTCATAACTCTCAAGCATTATATCGAGTCTTACGCTCATTGTAAATCGCCCTAGAACCCCAAAACTATGGTCAATAGCTCATGAAAATGGCCATAAAGCGCAAAAAACGGCGAGTTTTTGGTCATCAATCTCAATAATGTATTGGTCTTACGGTCATTCTAAATCGCCCAAGAAGCCCAAAACTATGGGCAATAGCTCATGAAAACGTCCATAAAGCGTGAAAACGATGAGTGTTTGGTCATAACTCTCAAACATGTATCGGGTCTTATACTCTATATACATTGCCCTAGAACGCCCAAACTATGGTCAATAGCTCATGAAACGGCCACAAAGTGCAAAAACGGCAAGTTTTTTCTCATAAATCTGAAACATGTTTTTGTTTTTACGGTCGTTGTAAATCGCCCAAGAAGCCCAAAACTATGGGAAATATCTCATGAAAACGGACATAAAGCGCGAAAACGACGAGTGTTTGGTCATAACTATCAACATGTATCGGGTTTTATGCTCTATATAAATCGCCCAAGAACGCCCGAACTATGGTCAATAGCTCATGAAAATGGCCATAAAGTGCAAAAACGGCGAGCTTTTGGTCTTAAATCTCAAACATGTATTTGGTCGTATGGTTGTTGTAAATCGCCCAAGAAGCCTAAAACTATGGGCAATAGCTAATTAAAATGGCCATAAAGCACGAAAACGACGAATTTTTGGTCATAACTGTCAAACATGTATCTAGTTTACGGTCATTGTAAATCGCCCCTAGAACCGCAAAACTATGGTTAATAGATCATGAAAATGGCCATAAGAGCGAAAACGACGAGTTTTTGGTCATAACTCACAAGCATTATATCGAGTCTTACGCTCATTCTAAATTGCCCTAGAACCCTAAACTATGGTCATTAGCTCATGAAAATAGCCATAAAGCGCAAAAACGTCGAGTTTTTGGTCATAAATCTCAAACATGTATTGGGTCTTACGGTCGTTCTAAACCACACAGAAGCCCAAAACTATGGGCAATAGTTCATGAAAATGGCCATAAAGCGTGAAAACGAAGAGTTTTGGTCATAACTCTCAAACATGTAGTAGGTCTTACGATCATTGTAAATTAACCTTGAACCCTAAAACTCTAGGCAATAGCTCATGAAAACGTCCATAAAGCACGAAAACAACGAGTGTTTGGTCATAACTCTCAAACATGTATCGGGTCTTATGATCTATATACATTACCCTAGAACGCCCAAACTATGGTCAATAGCTCATGAAATGGCCATAAAGTGCAAAAACGGCAAGGTTTTCTCATAAATCTGAAACATGTTTTTGTTTTTACGGT
>CAJUXJ010001821.1:0-41016 GCA_910589775.1 Avena eriantha | reverse complement strand
TATGGCCAAAAACTCGTCGTTTACACGCTTTATGGCCATGTTCATGAGCTATTGCCCATAGTTTTGGGTTCTAGGGAGATTTAAAACGACCATAAGACTAGATACATGTTTGAGAGTTATGACCTCAATTTCGTCGTTTTCGCGCTTTATGGCCGTTTTCATGAGCTATTACCCATAGTTTTGGGCTTCTTAGGAGATTTACAATGACCGTAAGACCCGATACATGTCATATAGTTATGACAAAAACTCGTTGTTTTTCGCGCTTTATGTCCGTTTTCATGAGCTATTGCCCATAGTCTTGGGCTTCTTGGGCGATTTAACAACGACTGTAAAACAAAAACATGTTCAGATTTATGACAAAAAATTGTCGTTTTTGCATTTTATGGCCATTTCATGAGCTATTGACCATAGTTTAGGTGTTCTAGGGCAATTTATATAGAGCATAAGACCCGATACATCTTTGAGAGTTATGACCAAACACTCGTTGTTTCGTGCTTTACGGACGTTTTCGTGAGCTATTGCCTAGAGTTTTAGGGTTCGAGGGCAATTTACAATGATCGTAAGACCTACTACATGTCTGAGAGCTATGACCAAAACTCATCGTTTTCACGCTTTATGGCCGTTTTGATGAGCTATTGCCCATAGTTTTGGGCTTCTTGGGCGATTTAGAACGAAAGTAAGACCCAATACATGTTTGAGATTCATGACCAAAAACTCGACGTTTTTGCGCTTTATGGCCATTTTCATGAGCTATTGACCATAGTTTTGGGGTTCTAGGGTGATTTACAATGAGCGTAAGACTCAATATAATGCTTGAGAGTTATGACCAAAAACTCGTCGTTTTCGCTCTTTATGGCCATGTTCTTGAGCTATTAGCCATAGTTTTGGGGTTCTAGGGCGCTTTACAAGGACCGTAAGACTAGATACATGTTTGAGAGTTATGACCCTAAAATCATCGTTTTCGCGCTTTATGGCCGTTTTCATGAGCTATTGCCCATAGTTTTTGGCTTCTTGGGCGATTTACAACGACGGTAAGACCAAATACATGTTTGAGATTTATGACAAAAAAACTCGTCGTTTTTGCGCTTTATGGCCATTTTCATGAGCTATTCCCCACAGTTTTGGGGTCCGAGGGTGATTTACAACGACCATAAGACCTGATACATGTTTGAGAGTTACGACCAAAAACTCGTCGTTTTCACGTTGTATGGCCATGTTCATGAGGTTGCCCATAGTTTTGGGTTCTAGGAAGATTTAAAACAACCGTAACCCTAGCTACATGTTTGAGATTTATGACCAAAAACCCTAAATCCTAGACCCTAGACCCTAAACCCTAAAACCTACACCCTAAACCCTAAAACCTAAACCCTAAACCCCAAAAAAACCTAAAAATCACCCTAGAACTCTCCCTTTTTGCGCTTTAGGGCCATTTTCATGAGCTATTGCCCATAGTTTTGGGCTTCTTGGGCGATTTACAACAACCATACGACCCGATACAATGCTTGAGAGTTATGACCAAAAACTCACAGGTTTTGCGCTTATGGCCATTTTCATGAGCTATTGACCATTATTTTCGGGTTCTAGAGCGATTTAAAACGGGCATAAAACCCGATACAATGCTTGACAGTCATGACCAAAAACTCGTCGTTTTCACTCTTTGTGGATGTTTTCATGAGCTATTGCCCATAGTTTTGGTGTTCGAGGGCGATTTACAATGACCATAAGAACCAATACATGTTCGAGATTTATGACCAAAAACTCGTCGTTTTCGTGCTTTATGGCCATGATCACAAGCTATAAACCATAGTTTTGGGGTTCTAGGGCGATTTACAATGACCATAAGACGACATACATGTTTGAGACTTATGACCAAAAAATCGTTATTTTCGAGCTTGATGGCTATTTTCATGAGCTATTGCTCATAGTTTTAGGCTTCTTGGGTGATTTACAATGACCGTAAGACCAAATACATGTTTGAGATTTATGACCAAAAACTTGCCCATTTGCGCTTTATCGCCGTTTTCATGAGCTAATGACCATAGTTTTGGGCTTCTAGGGCGATTTACAAGGAGCATAAGACCCGATACAATGCTTGAGAGTTATGACCAAAAACTTGTCGTTTTCGCTCTAGATGTCCGTTTTCATGAGCAATAGCCCATAGTTTTGGGGTTCGAGGGCGATTTACAACGACCGTAAGACCTGATACATGTTTGAGAGTTATGACCAAAATCTCGTTGTTTTCACGCTTTATGGCCATGTTCATGAGCTATTGTCCATAGTTTTGGGTTCTAGGGAGATTTAAAACGACCGTAAGACTAGATACATGCTTGACAGTTATGACCTAAAATTCGTCGTTTTCGCGCTTTATGGCCGCTTTTCATGAGCAATTACCCATAGTTTTGGGCTTCTTGGGCGCTTTACAATGACCGTAAGACCCGATGCATGTTATATAGTTATGACCAAAAACTCGTTGTTTTCGCGCTTTATGTCCGTTTTCATGAGCTATTGCCCATAGTTTTGGGCTTCTTGGGCGATTTACAACGACTGTAAAAACCAAAAACATGTTTCCGATTTATGACAAAAAACTTGCCATTTTTGCACTTTATGGCCATTTCATGAGCTATTAACCATAGTTTTGGCGTTCTAGGGCAATGTATATAGAGCATAAGACCCGATACATCTTTGAGAGTTATGACCAAACACTCGTTGTTTTCGTGCTTTATGGATGTCTTCATGAGCTATTTCCTAGAGTTTTAGGGTTCGAGGGCAATTTACAATGATCGTAAGACCTACTACATGTTTGAGAGTTATGACCAAAACTCATCGTTTTCGCACTTTATGGCCGTTTTCATGAGCTATTGCCCATAGTTTTGTGCTTCTTGGTCGGTTTAGAACAACCATAAGACCCGATACAATGCTTGACAGTCATGACCAAAAACTCATCGTTTTCACTCTTTATGGACGTTTTCATGAGCTATTGCCCACAGTTTTGGGGTTCGAGGGCGATTTACAATGACCATAAGAACCAATACATGTTCGAGATTTATGACCAAAAACTCGTCGTTTTCGTGCTTTATGGCCATGATCATGAGCTATTAACCATAGTTTTGGGGTTCTAGGGCGATTTACAACGACCGTAAGACTACATACATGTTTGAGAGTTATGACCAAAAAATCGTCGTTTTCGAGCTTTATGGCTATTTTCATGAGCTATTGCTCATAGTTTTAGGCTTCCTGGGTGATTTACAACGACCATAAGACCAAATACATGTTCGAGATTTATGACCAAAAACTTGCTGTTGTTGCACTTTATGGCCATTTTCATGAGCTATTGACCATAGTTTGGGGGTTCTTGGGAGTTTTATTCAGAACATAAAATCTGATACATGTTTGAGAGTATTGACCAAACACTCGTCAGTTTCGTGCTTTATGGACGTTTTCATGAGCTATTGCCCATAGTTTTGCGCTTCTTGGGCGATTTAGAACGACCGTAAGACCCAATACATGTTTGAGATTTATGACCAAAAACTCGACGTTTTTGCGCTTTATGGCCATTTTCATCAGCTATTGACCATAGTTTTGGGGTTCTAGGGCGATTTACAATGAGCGTAAGACTCGATATAATGCTTGAGAGTTATGACCAAAAACTCGTCGTTTTCGCTCTTTATGGCCATGTTCATGACCTATTAACCATAGTTTTGGGGTTCTAGGACAATTAACAACGACCGTAAGACAAGATACATGTTTGAGAGTTATGACAAAAAATTATCGTTTTCTTGCTTTATGGCCATTTTCATGAGCTATTGCCCATAGTTTTGGGCTTCTTGGGTTAATTACAACGACTGTAAGACCAAATACATGTTTGAGATTTATGACAAAAAACTCGTCGTTTTTGCGCTTTATGGCCATTTTCATGAGCTATTGCCCACAATTTTGGGGTTCGAGGGCGATTTACAACGACCGTAAGACCTGATACATGTTAGAGATTTATGAAAAAAAAATCGTCGTTTTCGCGCTGTATGGCCATGTTCACGAGCTTGCCCAGAGTTTTGGGTTCTAGGGAGATTTAAAACAACCGTAAGACTAGCTACATTTTTGAGAGTTATGACCTGAAATTCGTCATTTTCGCGCTTTATGCCAGTTTTCATGAGCTATTACCCATAGTTTTGGGCTTCTTGGGCGATTTACAGTGACCGTAAGACCCGATACATGTTATATAGTTATGACCAAAAACTCATTGTTTTCGTGCTTTATGTCTGTTTTCATGAGCTATTGCCCATAGTTTTGGGCTTCTTGGGCGATTTACAATGACTGTAAAACTAAATACATGTTTGAGATTTATGACAAAAAAAACTTGCCGTTTTTGCACTTTATGGCCATTTTCATGAGCCATTGACCATAGTTTGGGCGTTCTAGGGCGATTTATATAGAGTATAAGACCCGATACATGTTTGAGAGTTATGACCAAAAACTCTCCCTTTTTGTGCTTTATGGCCATTTTCATGAGCTATTGCCCATAGTTTTAAGCTTCTTGGGCAATTTACAACCACCATAAGACCAAATACATGTTCGAGATTTATGACCAAAAACTCGCCGTTGTTGCACTTTATGGCCATTTTCATGAGCTATTGACCATAGTTTGGGGGTTCTAGGGTGATTTATTTAGAGCATAAAACCCGATACATGTTTGAGAGTTATGATCAAACACTCGTCGTTTTCGTGCTTTATGGACGTTTTCATGAGTTATTGCCTAGAGTTTTGGGGTTCGAGGGTAATTTACAATGAACGTAAGAGGTACTACATGTTTGACAGTTATGACCAAAACTCATCGTTTTGGCGCTTTATGGCCGTTTTCATGAGCTATTGCCCATAATTTTGGGCTTCTTGGGCGATTTAGAACGACCGTAAGACCCAATGGATGTTTGAGATTTATGACCAAAAACTCGACGTTTTTGCGCTTTATGGCCATATTCATGAGCTATTAACCATAGTTTTGGAGTTCTAGGGCGATTAACAATGAGCGTAAGACTCGATATAGTGCTTGAGAGTTATGACCAAAAACTCGTCGTTTTTGCTCTTTATGGCCATGTTCATGAGCTATTAACCTTAGTTTTGGGGTTCTTGGGCGATTTACAACGACCGTAAGACTAGATACATGTTTGAGAGTTATGTCCAAAAAATCATCGTTTTCTTGCTTTATTGCCGTTTTCGTGAGCTATTTCCTATAGTTTTGGGTTTGTTGGGTTATTTACAACGACCGTAAGACCAAACACATGTTTGAGATTTATAACAAAAAACTCATCGTTTTTGCGCTTTATTGCCATTTTGATGAGCTATTGCTCATAATTTTGGGGTTCGAGGGCGATTTACAACGACCGTAAGACCTGATACATGTTAGAGATTTATGACCAAAAACTCGTCGTTTTCGCGCTGTATGGCCATGTTCACGAGCTTGCCCATAGTTTTGGGTTCTAGGGAGATTTAAAACAACAGTAAGACTAGCTACATTTTTAGAGTTATGACCTAAAATTCGTCATTTTCGCGCTCTATGGCCATTTTCATGAGCTATTACCCATAGTTTTTGGCTTCTTGTGTGATTTACAACGACCGTAAGACTCGATACATGTTTGAGATTTATGACCAAAACCTCTCCCTTTTGTGTTTATGGCCAATCATGAGCTATTGCCCATAGTTTTGGGTTCTAGGGAGATTTAAAACAACCGTAAGAATAGATACATGTTTGAGAGTTATGACAAAAAAATCGCCGTTTTCGCGCATTATGGCCATTTTTATGAGATATTGCCCATAGTTATGGGCTTCTTGGGCGATTTACAATGACCGTAAGACCCAATACATGTTTGAGATTTATGACCAAAAACTCACATGTTTTGCGCTTTATGGCCATTTTCATGAGCTATTGACCATAGTTTTGGGGTTGTAGGGCGACTTAAAACGAGCGTAAAACCCGATACAATGCTTGAGAGTCATGACCAAAAACTCGTCGTTTTCACTCTTTATGGGCGTTTTCATGAGCTATTGCCCATAGTTTTGGGGTTCGAGGGCGATTTACAACGACAATAAGAACCAATACATGTTCGAGATTTATGACCAAAAACTCATCGTTTTCGTGCGTGATGGCCATGTTCATGAGTTATTAACCATAGTTTTGGGGTTCTAGGGCGATTTACAACGACCATAAGACTACATACATGTGTGAGAGTTATGACCAAAAAATCTTCGTTATCGAGCTTTATGGCCATGTTCATGAGGTATTAACCATAGTTTTAGGCTTCTTGGGTGATTTACAACGATCGTAAGACCAAATACATGTTTGAGATTTATGACCAAAAACTTGCCCTTTTTGCGCTTTATGGCCGTTTTCATGAGCTAATGACAATAGTTTTGGGCTTCTAGGGCGATTTACAAGGAGCATCAGACCCGATACAATGCTTGAGAGTTATGATCAAAAACTTGTCATTTTCACTCTTTATGTCTGTTTTCATGAGCAATAGCCCATAGTTTTGGGGTTCGAGGGCGATTTGCAATGACCGTAATACCTGATACATGTTTGAGAGTTATGGCCAAAAACTCGTCGTTTACACGCTTTATGGCCATGTTCATGAGCTATTGCCCATAGTTTTGGGTTCTAGGGAGATTTAAAACGACCATAAGACTAGATACATGTTTGAGAGTTATGACCTCAAATTCGTCGTTTTCGCGCTTTATGGCCGTTTTCATGAGCTATTACCCATAGTTTTGGGCTTCTTGGGAGATTTACAATGACCGTAAGACCCGATACATGTCATATAGTTATGACCAAAAACTCGTTGTTTTCGTGCTTTATGTCCGTTTTCATGAGCTATTCCCCATAGTTTTGGGCTTCTTGGGCGATTTACAACGACCGTAAAACCAAAAACATGTTTCAGATTTATGACAAAAAATTGTCGTTTTTGCATTTTATGGCCATTTCATGAGCTATTGACCATAGTTTAGGTGTTCTAGGGCAATTTATATAGAGCATAAGACCCGATACATGTTTGAGAGTTATGACCAAACACTCGTTGTTTTCGTGCTTTATGGACGTTTTCGTGAGCTATTGCCTAGAGTTTTAGGGTTCGAGGGCAATTTACAATGATCGTAAGACCTACTACATGTCTGAGAGTTATGACCAAACCTCATCGTTTTCACGCTTTATGGACGTTTTGATGAGCTATTGCCCATAGTTTTGGGCTTCTTGGGCGATTTAGAACGAAAGTAAGACCCAATACATGTTTGAGATTCATGACCAAAAACTCGACGTTTTTGCGCTTTATGGCCATTTTCAGGAGCTATTGACCATAGTTTTGGGGTTCTAGGGTGATTTACAATGAGCGTAAGACTCAATATAATGCTTGAGAGTTATGACCAAAAACTCGTCGTTTTCGCTCTTTATGGCCATGTTCATCAGCTATTAGCCATAGTTTTGGGGTTCGAGGACGATTTACAACGACCATAAGACCAAATACATGTATGAGATTTATGACCAAAAACTCGCCGTTTTTACACTTTTTGGCCATTTTCATGAGCTATTGACCATAGTTTGGGGGTTCTTGGGTGATTTATATAGAGCATAAAACCCGATACATGTTTGAGAGATATGACCAAACACTCGTCGTGTTCGTGCTTTACGAACGTTTTCATGAGCTATTGCCTAGAGTTTTGGGGTTCGAGGGTAATTTACAATGATCGTAAGACCTCCTACATGTTTGAGAGTTATGACCAAAACTCATTCTTTTCATGCTTTATGGCCGTTTTCATGAGCTATTTCCTATAGTTTTGGGCTGCTTGGGCGATTTAGAAGAACCGTAAGACCCAATACATGTTTGAGATTTATGCCCAAAAACTCGCCGTTTTTGCGCTTTATGGCCATTTTCATGAGCTATTGACCATAGATTTGGGGTTCTAGGGCGATTTACAATTAGCGCAGACTCGATATAATGCTTGAGAGTTATGACCAAAAACTTGTTGTTTAAAAAAGCACTCTTTATGGCCGTTTTCATGAGCTATTGCCAACAATTTTGGGGTTCGAGGGCGATTTACAATGACTGTAAGACCTGATACATGTTTGTGAGTTATGACCAAAAACTCATCGTTTTCGTGCTTTATGGCCATGTTCATGAGCTATTACCCATAGTTTTGGTTTCTAGAGTGATTTAAATGACCATAAGACTAGATACATGTTTGACAGTTATGGCCAAAAATTATTGTTTTCGCGCTTTATGGCCGTTTTCATGAGCTATTGCCTATAGTTTTGGGCTTCTTGGGTGATTTACACCGACCGTAAGACCAAATACATGTTTGAGATTTATGACAAAAAACTCGTCGTTTTGCGCTTTATGGCAATTTTCACGAGCTATTCCCCACAGTTTTTGGGTTCAAGGGCGATTTACAACGACCGTAATACCTGATAGATGTTTAAGGGTTATGAACAAAAACTCGTCGTTTTCATGCTGTATGGCCATGTTCATGAGCTTACCCATAGTTTTGGGTTCTAGGGAGATTTAAAACAACCGTAAGACTAGCTACATGTCTGAGAGTTATGACCGAAAAGTCGCCTTTTTGCGCTTTATGGCCATTTTAATGAGCTATTGACCATAGTTTTGGGGTTCTATGGCGATTTACAATGAGCGTAAGACCCAATATATGTTTGAGATTTATGACCAAAAGCTCACATGTTTTGCGCTTTATGGCTATTTTCATGAGCTATTGACCATAGTTTTGGGGTTCTAGGGCGACTTAAAACGAGCGTAAAACCCGATACAATGCTTGAGAGTCATGACCAAAAACTCGTCGTTTTCACTATTTATGGACGTTTTCATGAGCTATCGCCCACAGTTTTGGGGTGCGAGGGCGATTTAAGACGACAATAAGAACAAATACATGTTCGAGATTTATGACCAAAAACTCGTCGTTTTCGTGCTTTATGGCCATGTTCATGAGCTAGTAACCATAGTTTTGGGTTCTAGGGTGATTTACAACGACCATAATACTACATACATGCTTGAGACTTATGACCAAAAAATCGTCGTTTTCAAGATTGATGGCCATGTTCATGAGGTATTAACCATAGTTTTAGGCTTCTTGGGCGATTTACAACGATCGTAAGACCACATACATGTTTGAGATTTATGACCAAAAATTTGCCCTTTTTGCGCTTTATGGCCATTTTCATGAGCTAATGACCATAGTTTTGGGCCTCTAGGGTGATTTATAAGGAGCATAAGACCTGATACAATGCTTGAGAGTTATGATCAAAAACTTGTCGGTTTCGCTCTTTATGTCCGTTTTCATGAGCAATAGCCCATAGTTTTGGGGTTCGAGGGCGATTTACAACGACCGTAAGACCTGATACATGTTTGAGAGTTATGACCAAAAACTCGTCATTTTCACGCTTTATGGCCATGTTCATGAGCTATTTCCCATAGTTTTGGGTTCTAGGAAGATTTAAAACGACCGTAAGACTAGATACTTGTTTGAGATTTATGACCTAAAATTCGTCGTTTTCGCGCTTTATGCCAGTTTTCATGAGCTATTACCCATAGTTTTGGGCTTCTTGGGCGATTTACAATGACATTAAGACCCGATACAATTTTTATAGTTATGACCAAAACTCGTTGTTTTCGCGCTTTATGTCCGTTTTCATGAGCTATTGCCCATAGTTCTGGGCTTCTTGGGGGATTTACAACGACCGTAAGACAAAATACATGTTTGAGATTTATGACAAAAAAACTTGCCGTTTTTGCACTTTATGGCCATTTTCATGAGCCATTGACCATAGTTTGGGCGTTCTAGGGTGATTTATATAGAGTATATGACTCGATACATGTTTGAGATTTATGACCAAAAGCTCTCCCTTTTTGTGCTTTATGGCCATTTTCATGAGCTATTGCCCATAGTTTTGGGTTCTAGGGAGATTTAAAACAACCGTAAGAATAGATACATGTTTGAGAGTTATGACAAAAAATCGCCATTTTCGCGCTTTATGGCCATTTTTATGAGATATTACCCATAGTTATGGGCTTCTTGGGCGATTTACAACGACCGTAAGACCCAATACATGTTTGAGATTTATGACCAAAAACTCACATGTTTTGCGCTTTATGGCCATTTTCATGAGCTATTGACCATAATTTTGGGGTTCTAGGAAAACTTATATAGAGCGTAAAACCCGGTACAATGCTTGAGAGTCATGACCAAAAACTCGTCGTTTTCACTCTTTATGGGCGTTTTCATGAGCTATTGCCCACAGTTTTGGGGTTCGAGGGCGATTTACAACGACAATAAGAACCAATACATGTTCGAGATTATGACCAAAAACTCGTCGTTTTCGTGCTTTATGGCCATGTTAATTAGTTATTAACCATAGTTTTGGGGTTCTAGGGCGATTTACAACGACCATAAGACTACATACATGTTTGAGAGTTATGACCAAAAAATCGTCGTTTTCGAGCTTTATGGCCATGTTCATGAGGGATTAACCATAGTTTTAGGCTTCTTGGGTGATTTACAACGATCGTAACACCAAATACATGTTTGAGATTTATGACCAAAAACTTGCCCTTTTTGCGCTTTATGGCCGTTTTCATGAGCTAATGACCATAGTTTTGGGCTTCTAGGGCGATTTACAAGGAGCATAAGACCCGATACAATGCTTGAGAGTTATGATCAAAAACTTGTCATTTTCACTCTTTATGTCTGTTTTCATGGGCAATAGCCCAAAGTTTTGGGGTTCGAGGGCGATTTGCAATGACCGTAATACCTGATACATGTTTGAGAGTTATGGCCAAAAACTCGTCGTTTTCACGCTTTATGGCCATGTTCATGAGCTATTGCCCATAGTTTTGGGTTCTAGGGAGATTTAAAACGACCATAAGACTAGATACATGTTTGAGAGTTATGACCTAAAATTCGTCGTTTTCGCGCTTTATGACCGTTTCCATGAGCTATTACCCATAGTTTTGGGCTTCATGGGAGATTTACAATGACCGTAAGACCCGATACATGTCATATAGTTATGACCAAAAACTCGTTGTTTTCGTTCTTTATGTCCGTTTTCATGAGCTATTCCCCATAATTTTGGGCTTCTTGGGCGATTTACAACGACCGTAAAACCAAAAACATGTTTCAGATTTATGACAAAAAACTTGTCGTTTTTGCACTTTATGGCCATTTCATGAGCTATTGCCCATAGTTTAGGTGTTCTAGGAAATTTATATAGAGCATAAGACCCGATACATGTTTGAGAGTTATGACCAAACACTCGTTGTTTTCGTGCTTTATGGATGTTTTCATGAGCTATTGCCTAGAGTTTTATGGTTCGAGGGCAATTTACAATGATCGTAAGACCTACTACGTTTTCGCGCTTTATGGCCGTTTTCATGAGCTATTGCCCATAGTTTTGGGCTTCTTGGGTGATTTAGAACGAAAGTAAGACCCAATACATGTTTCTGATTCATGACCAAAAACTCGACGTTTTTGCGCTTTATGGCCATTTTCATGAGCTATTGACCAAAGTTTTGGGGTTCTAGGGTGATTTACAATAAGCTTAAGACTCAATATAATGCTTGAGAGTTATGACCAAAAACTCGTCATTTTTGCTCTTTATGTCCATGTTCATGAGCTATTAACCGTAGTTTTGTGCTTCTTGGGCGATTTACAACGACGGTAAGACCAAATACATGTTTGAGATTTATGACAAAAAAACTCGTCGTTTTGGTCTTTATGGCCGTTTTCATGAGCTATTCCCCACAGTTTTGGGGTTGGAGGGAGATTTACAACGACCATAAGACCTGATACATGTTTGAGAGTTATGACCAAAAACTCGTCGTTTTCGCGTTGTATGGCCATGTTCATGAGGTTGCCCATAGTTTTGGGTTCTAGGAAGATTTAAAACAACCATAACCCTAGCTATATCTTTGAGATTTATGACCAAAAACCCTAAATCCTAGACCCTAGACACTAAACCCTAAAACCTACACCCTAAACCCTAAAACCTAAACCCTAAGACTAGATACATGTTTGAGAGTTATGACCAAAAACTCGTTGTTTTCGCGCTTTATGTCCGTTTTCATGAGCTATTGCCCATAGTTTTGGGCTTCTTGGGCGATTTACAACGACTGTAAAACCAAAAACATGTTTCAGATTTATGACAAAAAACTTGCCATTTTTGCACTTTATGGCCATTTCATGAGCTATTGACCATAGTTTTGGCGTTCTAGGGCAATGTATATAGAGCATAAGACCCGATACATGTTTGAGAGTTATGACCAAACACTCGTTGTTTTCGTGCTTTATGGATGTCTTCATGAGCTATTTCCTAGAGTTTTAGGGTTCGAGGGCAATTTACAATGATCGTAAGACCTACTACATGTTTGAGAGTTATGACCAAAACTCATCGTTTTCGCGTTTTATGGCCGTTTTCATTAGCTATTGCCTATAGTTTTGGGCTTCTTGGGCGATTTAGAACGACCGTAAGACCCAATACATGTTTGAGATTTATGACCAAAAACTCGACGTTTTTGCAATTTATGGCCATTTTCATGAGCTATTGACCTTAGTTTTGGGGTTCTAGGGCGATTTAGAATGAGCGTAAGACTCGATATAATGCTTGAGAGTTATGACCAAAAACTCATCGTTTTCGCTCTTTATGGCCATGTTCTTGAGCTATTAACCATAGTTTTTGGGTTCTAGGGCGATTTACAACGACCGTAAGACTAGATACATGTTTGCGAGTTATGATCAAAAAATCATCGTTTTCGCGCTTTATGGCCGTTTTCATGAGCTATTGCCCATAGTTTTAGGCTTCTTGGGCGATTTACAACGACCGTAAGACCAAATACATGTTTGAGATTTATGACAAAAAACTCGTCATTTTTGCGCTTTATTGCCATTTTCATGAGCTATTCCCCATAGTTTGGGGTTCGAGGGCGATTTACAACGACCATAAGACCAAATACATGTTTGGGAGTTATGACCAAACACTCGTCGTGTTCGTGCTTTACAAACGTTTTCATGAGCTATTGCCTAGAGTTTTGGGGTTCGAGGTAATTTACAATGATCATAAGACCTCCTACATGTTTGAGAGTTATGACCAAAACTCATTGTTTTCATGCTTTATGGCGATTTAGAACGACCGTAAGACCCAATACATGTTTGAGATTTATGCCCAAAAACTCGCCGTTTTTGCGCTTTATGGCCATTTTCATGAGCTATAGACCATAGATTTGGGGTTCTAGGGCGATTTACAATTAGCGTCAGACTCAATATAATGCTTGAGAGTTATGACCAAAAACTTGTTGTTTGCACTCTTTATGGCCGTTTTCATGAGCTATTGCCAACAATTTTGGGGTTCGAGGGCGATTTACAATGACTGTAAGACCTGATACATGTTTGCGAGTTATGACCAAAAACTCGTCGTTTTCGTGCTTTATGGCCATGTTCATGAGCTATTGCCCATAGTTTTGGGTTCTAGAGTGATTTAAACGACCATAAGACTAGATACATGTTTGACAATTATGGCCAAAAAATTATTGTTTTCGCGCTTTATGGCCGTTTTCATGAGCTATTGCCTATAGTTTTGGGCTTCTTGGGTGATTTACACCGACCGTAAGACCAAATACATGTTTGAGATTTATGACAAAAACTCGTCGTTTTGCGCTTTATGGCAATTTTCACGAGCTGTTCCCCACAGTTTTTGGGTTCAAGGGCGATTTACAACGACCGTAATACCTGATAGATGTTTAAAGGTTATGACCAAAAACTCGTCGTTTTCATGTTGTATGGCCATGCTCATGAGCTTGCCCATAGTTTTGGGTTCTAGGGAGATTTAAAACAACCGTAAGACTAGCTACATGTCTGAGCGTTATGACCAAAAAGTCGCCTTTTTGCGCTTTATGGCCATTTTAATGAGCTATTGACCATAGTTTTGGGGTTCTAGGGAGATTTACAATGAGCGTAAGACCCGATACAATGCTTGAGAGTCATGACCAAAACCTCGTCTTTTTCGCTCTTTATGGCCGTTTTCAGGAGCTATAGCCGACAATTTTGGGGTTCGAGGGCGATTTACAACCACCGTAAGACCTGATACATGTTTGCGAGTTATGACCAAAAACTCGTCGTTTTCGCGTTTTATGGCCATGTTCATGAGCTATTGCCCATGGTTTTGGGTTCTAGAGTGATTTAAAACGACCGTAGGACTAGATACATGTTTGACAGTCATGACCAAAAAATCATCGTCTTCGCGCTTTATGGCTGTTTTCATGAGCTATTGCCCATAGTTTTGGGCTTCTTGGGCGATTTACAACGACCGTAAGACCAAATACATGTTTGAGATTTATGACAAAAAACTCGTCCTTTTCGCGCTGTATGGCTATGTTCATGAGCTTGCCCATAGTTTTGGGTTCTTGGGATATATAAAACAACCGTAAGACTAGCTACATGTTTGAGAGTTATGACTTAAAATTCGTCGTTTTCGCGTTTTATGGCCATTTTCATGAGCTATTACCCATAGTTTCGGGCTTCTTGGGTGATTTACAACAACCGTAAGACCCGATACATGTTTGAGATTTATGACCAATAACCCTACACCCTAAACGATAAACCCTAAACCCCAAAAACCAAAAACAATTCCCTAGAATTCTCCCTTTTCCTGCTTTATGGCCATGTTCATGAGCTATTGCCCGTAGTTTTGGGGTTCTAGGGCGATTTAAAACGAGCGTAAAACCCGATACAATGCTTGAGAGTCATGACCAAAAAATCATCGTTTTCGCTATTTATGGACGTTGTCGTGAGCTATTGCCCACAGTTTTGGGGTTCGATGGCGATTTACAACAACCATTACATGAACGATCTCATCCAATCCCTACCATCCCCATAGCCTACAGCGGGGGATTACTCACTCATAGATGGGGAAACATGGATGGTCGATGGAGAAGCGATGGTGATGATGATGGCGATGATCTCCTCCAATTTCCCGTCCCGGCGGGGTGCCAGAACGGAATTTCTGGTGCTATTTCGTGGAATCTGGTGGTGGCGGCAGAGCGGAACTCCTTCTGGAAAAACGTCGAACCCCCCTCTCCGGGAAGGAATTCCCCCAGCAGAAATCTGTCTACTAGAGAGATCTTTCTCTCTCGGTATTTTCCGCCCCGTAGAGGCGGCGGAATCTTTCTATGGTCGCTCCCCAAGTCTTACGGTTTCGAGAGGATGATATACGCTAGAGGGGAGAGCCTAGAGTGGGCCAGGTCAGCCACACCACCTGCTGGCGCGGCCTAGGGCTGCCCGCGCCAGGGGGTGGTGTGGGCCCCCTGTGGCCCATCTCCAGTCACCCTTCTGGCTTCCTTCGTCTTCTAGAAAAATAGGATTTTCCGTATATTTTCCCGGATTTTCTGATCTTTGTGAATTTTGCCTCCAACCAGCACCTTTTCCATCAGAATCCTGACTGCAGTGGTCCATGCTCCAAAAGTTATCACCCATGCAAAAACAGATGAAATAACATAAGTATCACCTCTCAATACGAAATATATCAATGAATAATAGTGAATTATGACATAGAATAGTGATGCAAAATGGACGTATCATATCTCAAGTTGTAATTGTATCTCACAATATTTACTGAATTTACTTGGTTTGGTCTGTAGTTCAAGATGCCTCCTCTACAAAGAAATAAGCAAAGAGAAGCCCTACCATGAACAGCTTCAGTAGAGACGTGCATGTACATATGTATGACATGGCTACATAGAAGTTCACATGGACTAAAACTTTCCCATCAAAGAGGTATACTTATATAGGTTCCCACCATATACAATTTCCTGTCTTCCATGTTCAGCTTCTGCTCTTCTTTATTCTTTCACACGATCTCTCGTTTTGCTGCTGCAAGTGTTTGTTGCTCATCAACCTTTTCTTGTAATTTCTCTTTTACAGCAGTAGTTACAATGGCTTCATCTACTAATTCCCGTAGGATTTGCAGTTTTTATTTATTGAAATTCATGATTGTCATTAGGTATCCTGGCCACGTAAACCATGAAACTGGCCAGTTGACGCAGATACTCCTTTCTTCTGGTTCAGTTTGCAGTTTGTCTTGACTATTTGTGCTGAATATTTATACTAGCCAGTTGACGTAGATATAATCCTTCCATTCTTGCTTTGGTATAGAAATTCGTAGAACTCTTATCACTTTATTATTCAAACAGGGAACCATACAAATATTCATATTTGAATGTTATCAGAAAATACAACGTGAACTTCAGATTCTCTGGCCTGAATATTTGCTACATATTTAGTCTGCACTGACCTGATGTCGTGGTGGTGTCACGGCAGATGTCATGGATAGGCTAAAGGTGGGGACTAATACACTCTAGGGGAATCCAGGGAGGGATAGTGAGGTGATTCCTCACACAGAAGTTTGTATTTACTTTGCTTCCAAGATTACAAGTGCTCCTCGAGCTGTATTGGCGAGAGGAGGAAGAAGGAGCTCTCTTACTCTCACCCACAGTTAACCCGTACAAGACCAACTAGAGATCAACCCTTAAAGCTCTAGAACTAATCAGAATAGCGGAACCCCTTCTATAGAGGCCCTAGCCGTCCTTATATAGGGGTGGCTAGGTCTCCACTAAGGGCATACGTGGAGGCATATTCCTGAGAATAGTCCTGAGAATATGCCTTCTCCCAAAGTAGTAAGCCGATCGGGTTGCTTTTCCCCCGCGTCACACATGCAGAGGCTACGTGAGCCTCTGCGGCGCCTGCGTCAGCCGACATGGGCATCGTCACCCCTGTCGGCCACGCTTCGGTGGTCCTGCCCTTGTCGCTTCGCTCATGCAGTGCGTACCGGGGCTTCTTTTGACCAGCGAGATTCCTTCCTTCTCCTAGAAGCTAGATATGACCTGGATCATAGTTGATCCGGCTACACCCATTCCTGCATATAAGTTAAATACGCGTTTCCGACTTACTGCTTAATTCGGTTGAGACTTAGTTAGGCGGACTCCCCTGGTCCGGGTTAGCCCGTGATTCGGCCTGCCTTGAGGTGACCCGGCCAGCATCCGCTTTGGCCTTGCCGAACCTCGGCTAACTCGGCCTTTATACCCTAGTGTGACCCTACTCGGGGGTATCCCCCCAATATTAGTCCCCGAAGCTGGTGCGGTCTTAGCTGCCTTGGCCGCTAAGGCCACATCAGGTTTAATTACATTTGAGCTTTGGACGTTATTTCCGAGTTACCTCCTTATCTCGGATTATATGGATTTACGTTCCCTTCGTACGTTCCAAGTTTTCACTTGCTGGCCGGGTTACCACTTCAACTCGGACCTCATGGTTTTACTTTCCCTCTGCACATTCCAAGTTTTCACTTGCTGGCCTGGTTACCACGGTTCCGTCCGGGTCTTCTTTCTTCTCTCGTACGCTAACCCACGTGGAGGCTAATCATTAGGTTGCCTCATTTTAAGGGCTAGCTACAGCACCCGCCGCAGTAATTATCAGATATCACTACGCGCAGGTCACGTCATGCCTGCCTCCTCGTTCACCGCATCAATGTGTCACGTCATGGGATCAACCACACCCTGTGGCCTTCTATGTGGCTCGCTGCTGATTGGTCGATGCGGGCTATACACGGCCACACCGTGTGGCATACCCGCAGGACACGATCCCACTTTCCCCTCGAGGGAGTGGTTAAATAGGGGAAGGGCGCACCCCTTAGGTTTTTTCCCCTTCCGCGCCCCTCTGCCCCTAGCTCTTCTTCTTCTTCGTCTTCCCCACGACAGCGCCGCCGCCATTGCTTCTAAGCAGCAGCGCCGCCGCCGCACTGCTTCCCCACACCTCTGCATCGCCGCCACCGCTACGCACCTCCTCCACCACGGGTCGATGTCAATCTAGGCCTTTGCCCCCCCCACCGCCGCTAGCGCCAGTGAGGGCATCAAACACCAGATGACGGAGGAGGAGCTCGTCGTCGCCGAGAAAGAGATGGAGGAAGACACCGCGACGGCGGACCATGGTGCGTGGGCTGGGTCCTGGGTCTGCCAAGACGACCTAAACTGGCTCTACCGCACCAGACGCATCCCCGCCGACGTCACTGCGTGTCTCGCCTCCGCCGAACTAGCCCCCTCACCCAATCCGGGTGAGTACGTTGTGTTCTTGTCCCACTTCTAGCGGGGGTTCGGTTTGCCGGTCAGCGATTTCTTCCATGATTGGTTAAGCACCTACGAACTCCAGCCGCACCACCTTCCTACCAACGCCATTACTTCTATTTATGCTTTTGCCTCCACGATCGAAGGCTATGCCGGACTATGGCCCACGAAGGAGCTATGGATCCGGTTCTTCGGCCTTCGTCGTAATGTCATTCCGAATATCCAACTTGATCCGGAGGACAAGCAGCTCACCCAATTTGGAGCTGCTTCCATCTCACCCCGGAGGCTATCCGTTTTCCCCCGAGTCACCAGGCTGGACTCCTGCAAAGGATGGGCCCGGACTTTCTTTTATGTCCAGAATGCGGGCACCGAAGACTTGATCCGGCTGCTTCCCTGCTCCGGGTCCACCTAACCCGGAGTTGTGGGACGTTGTCCCCATGAAGCCCACGGCCTTGGCCAACCAGGTCAACAAAAGGTTCGCGGAACTGAAGAAGCTCGGGTTCCGCAACGAGGACGCTATGATCAAGTTCGTCCGAAACCGGATCTCCCCCTCCAGAAACGCACTCACAAGGTGTGTCACATGAGCTTCGGCCGCGACCCCAACCAGACCTCATCCTTCGAGTTGAGCAACACAGAGATCTATCGCCGGGTTAAGGCTCTCTTCACCACCCACAAGAACTTCTCCGCTAAGTGGACGTGGGGAATTGAGCATTATTGCCGTGATAGGCTTCCTCCCACGGTAAGCTTCGTGGCGCAAACTTACTCCGTATTTAATTGTATGCCGGTCGTTGTCGTATTTTTGACTTTGTTGTCTGTTCTTTTCCTCGGCTATTCCTTCAGCAAACCCTCGAGGACGGCACTGATCCGACCCTTAAGTGGGAGCCCGACCGGGAGACCCCGGACGAGGAGGAGCCGGATCAGGAGATGTTCCTCCCGATGACCGACGCTACGAAGCGACCCACCGGTAAACCCTCTTCCATTAGAGATTGGCCCGATGATGAAGATGACTCGGATGTCGAGGTGCTGGAACCTGTTGACGCTGTCCCCCTTTCTTATGCTTTTCCGGCATCAGCTAACCCCGGTGGGTAGATCCACGAGGACCCTTCCCTTGCTACGGGCGAACCTGTTCCGGTAGCGCCGAAGAAGAAGCGCGGAGCTGCATCAAGTTCCTCCTCCAGGCCTTCTCAGCCCGCAAAAAGGCGAAAGAAGTCTGGAGACAAAACAGCCTCCAAGCCAGCAGGCAAGGCCAAAGCACGAAGGGCTCGGAAACCCAAGGAGCCCCAAAACCTCGGATGCGTAAGCCTCTTTTCCCTCTGTAACTTGTTCCTCCTTGCATTGTTATAGTTTCTCTTCTAACATTATTTGATTCGGCAGAGCTGCGGTGGAGGTCCCTCAGAGTGGATCTAGCATCTCTTCGCCGCTCTGTCGTAGCCCTTCTCCCCCTCGTGACGACGAGTCACGCCCGCTGAGCCCTATTCCAGAGGGTTCTACCGCTGCCCCGGGTTCTATTCCACCTCATCAAGAGGGAGGTTAACCTCGGAGCGGGGGAGACCGGCCTAGTCGAGGCGGTGGCATCCACAACTTCGGCTTCGCCGCAACCAGCAACTACCGAGACTACCTCAGCACCAGCACCAGCAAACACCCCAGCACCGGCAACCGAACCAGCACCAGCACCAATTCAGGCACCAGCACCGACTCCGGCAGCAAGAACATCAGCAGCGGCACCAAGTCCAGCAACCAGAGCACCAGCGCCAAGCTCCTCCGGCTCGTCCGAGTCTTCTCAATCTCGGCGAGGAAATACCCCGGCACCTCCTAAGGGAAAATCTGCTGCAACCACTTCCTCCTCCCAGCAGCCCAAGGCCAAAAAGGCTCCTGACGCTACTAGGACAGCATTCGTCGAGGATGGACAGCGTACCCTCGCATCCATGCTTCTCAAGAAGTCTCCAACAGCGAAGGACGCCCCTGCCGAGCCAAGTGATGCACAACAGATAGTTTTGCACACCAGCCCAGCCCTTGCCTTGGTTGAGAGGAAAGAGGCGCATGCGAAGGGCTTGGTGGTGCCCCATATGCCCACCGGCGAGTGATACCCTCCGACCCTTATTGAGTTCGTCAACAACTGGAACAAGGCGGAGTTCATCCATGACGATGATCTCCTGGAGAGGTTTGGCCCCGACGAATTTTCCGTCCAAATGAACACAGCCGCTAAGGCAATCAACCTCGCGGGTCGGATGATGGAGGTACGTCACTTCTCCTTTACATGCTGTAAATAATGATGACATAACCATTAGTCCCTGAGCCTCCGGGGGAGTAACTTGTTACTCGGCCGGATGCTCCTTAGAAAACTAATGTAGCCCCATGATAACTTCGAATATGCACACACCTAGAGCCGGGTTAAGTTCCACTTGGCCTGGATCTTGTACACTTTGAATATGCACACACCTAGAGCCGGGTTAAGTTCCACTTGGCCCGGATCTTGTACACTTCGAATATGCACACACCTAGAGCCGGGTTAAGTTCCACTTGGCTCGGATCTTGTACACTTCGAATATGCACACACCTAGAGCCGGGTTAAGTTCCACTTGGCCCGAATCTTGTACACTTCGAATATGCACCAAGCTAAGTTATCTTTTTGTACTCTTTTCAGGTGACCACCAATCGCCAGAGTGCTGAGTTCTAGCGTCTCCTGGATACACACAAGATGCTTCGCGCAAAGCAAACTGCACTTCTCGCAGAACACGAGAAAAGGGGTAAATTTCTCCCTTGGCGCTTCTCCGTTTTTCTTCATCTTCCTCTGCCGAACTAACTCATCATTTGGTTTCCGCAGCTGGGGTGGAGGCTGAGAACAAGATTATGAGGAAGAACCTGGATCAGATCAAGGGTAAGTCATTTTTGTCCGACCTTACTATGCTTTCCATCTCCTTTTCTCCTTGGCTCGGCAAACATTCATACCTCGGCTCTGCCGGGTCAATACACTATTTCAGCATCTCTTGAAGATAGTGTGCCCATGCCTGATATGATGCTGCATTTTCTCGAACAAGCAGGGCAGCATCAAGCCGAGCTCAAGAAGAAAGACGATGAGCTCGCCCTCCTCCGACCAAGGATGATGAGATCGCTAGGCTCAAGGCCGAAATGGAGAAAATGAAAACTCAGCACCAATCCGAGCTCCAAAAGTTTGGCCAGGATTACACAGAAGAGCGCGAGCGCCTCAATCTCCAGAACTCCAAGGACTAGGATCTACTCAAGGAATCCGACATTAAGCTTGGGTCGGCGAATGTTGAACTTGTGCAGCTTCGCAAAAGACGTGATGACTGTACCAGGGAGTTGACCCGGATCCTCGGCCATATATCACGTAAGTTCCTTTCCCTTATCCGACATACTTCTCCAGGTTACTTCATATGTCTTTTCTTCACCTTCTTCCTTTGTCTCGTTTCCAGGCAAATTTCCAGAGGGCACCGCTATCGCGAGCGCTGCAGTTGCAGACTTCCGCCGAGAAAGGGGTACTCCCGCCGCTCCTGACGGTGAAGAGATTCCCTATGACATGGAGGACCTGTTGGTCACCTTGTCATCTCACGTGGAACTCATCAAGAATTATGGCAAGGACATCCTCGACGTTGCAGTCCGAATCTTCAACACGTTCTGGCCTGGAGAAGACACTCCGGAGACAACCTCAATTCTTGTTGAAAAGCTGATGGAAACTGAGACTCAGCTCGACCTCTAGAGGGAGTGCGTTGGACGTGTTGCAGTTGATACCGTTCTTCACCACATACTCACGTGGTACGAGAAGATCGATCTCAACCTCCTGACGCGCCTGCACACCAGATCCAAATGGACCAATGACCCGGAGTGGGTAGCTCGGTGCCAGGCTTGCGCCCATAGCCTCATCGAATACGCTCCCATTCATGAATGGGTTGAGGGACCAAGATTCCTGGAAGCCGCTGGTGACGAACAGGTTGAGAACGATGAAGATGGCTCGGACGGTGATGGAGAGGAAGACGCCTCGGATATTGAAGACGGCGAAGATGACGCCGAACTTCCTCCTCCTGCTGCTCCTTGAGCAAAAAAAACTTGAAAATTTATCAGATCCTCGGTATGCCGGGTGGAATTGTATCCAATACACATGTGATATTTTGCTACTAGGTTCCTATGCCGGATTAACTTGGGCATAGTGCCCGAGTTTCTTTTTCTTGTTCGTCCAATCTTTTGGCTCGGCTCGTGTCTACCTTGATTCGGTTTATGACTTACGAATCCGAGCTTCAAAAATTATCTTAACAATACTGGGAAACTTTTAGGCTTAGCTCGAAAAATAAAGCAGCATAATAATTTGAAAGTAAATACAAGGTTAGTCCGAAAAACAAACGTCAGCTCGATTAAGTTCTTTTCCTTAGTCGTTTTTCGTGTGCTACGCAATTCCAAACTTGTTCTCTTGCTTGCCATGAAGCCAATTCTTGTTGGACAACAGCAAGTCGAAGAGTTGGGTTCTTGGTGCTCACACATTACTAATCCAAGTTAAGTAGAACAACTTATTCCAGCTAACACACAAAAGACAACAAATATTATTGAGGCAGTCCCCGAGTTACTGCTCGAGGTGCCAACATTTCATTGATAAGCTCATTGCCGGCATACATACCGACATATGAGAAGACTCGGATACATACACTTCTTCACTTTGTGTAGAAAGGACGAAGTAGAGCTATATTCCATGGACGCTTAGATTCCTCGCCGGACCTGTCCGCCTTGTTCTTTTCCTGTGGCTTTGCATCTATAAGATAATAAGAATCATTGTGCAATGATTTGCTCACAATGAATGGCCCTTCCCATGGGGGATAATTTATGCATGCCAGCAGTATGTTGTACCAACCGGAGCACCAGATTGCCTTCCCGAAAGACTCGGGGGCTTACTTTCCGGCTATGATAGCATGGACGATAGTTCAGGCAACATCTTATTGACCATCAACACTTGCTGCTCCTTCTTGATCTCCACTTCAGCAGTTTTCAGCATGGACGACAGTTCAGGCAACGTCTTGTTCATGCAGTGCATGTTGTAGTTCATCACAAAGTTCTTGTAACTTGGTGGCAGTGATTGAAGGAGACGGTGAATCCCCAATTCGTTAGGAATCGATATTCCCAACTCTTGGAGCTTCTTTGCGTACCCAGACATGGTGAGTACGTGCTCGCTAACGGAGCTTCCTTCTTCCATCTTACAGTTAAAGAACTTTTGGGAGGCCTCATAGCTCTCCATGGCCGCGCGAGTCTCAAAAATTATCCTGAGCTCCTTAATGATCTCGAACGGGTCGTGGTGCTCAGAACGCTGTTGGAGCTCCGCTTCTAAACTGTACAGGATGGCACACTGAACTGTGGAGTAATGATTCTTCCGAGTGGCGAAAACATTCTTTTCGTCATCGGTGGCATTATCTGCAGGTGGGTCACCTAGCGGTGCATCGAGCACATAGGTCAACTGACCAGCCCTGAGGACGATCTTCAGTCCACGGAACCAGTCCGTGAAATTTCTTCCATTGTTCTTAAGTTTTTCTTTCTCTAGGAACACATTGAAATTGATGGAGGGGTTCGCCATAATCTACAACAATTTGCAAGCAGTTTAGACTAAGTTTATGACAAATTGAGTTCAATTTTAATTCTTAAACTAACTAGGTGAACTCCCACTCAAAACAACATCCCTCACATTGTCTTAGTGATTACATGAACCAAATCCACTACACCAAGTCCGATCTTCACGAGAGAAGATGTAGTTTCATCGGCGAACAATCTTCATGTTCATCATATCAATTATATGATTCATGCTCTTCCTTTCGGTATTCCGTGTTCCGAGACCATGTCTGTACATGCTAGGCTCGTCAAGACAACCTTAGTTTCCGCATGTGCAAATCTGGCTTGCACCCGTTGTATGCACACGTAGAATCTATCACATCCGATCATCACGAGATGCTTCGAAACGACGAGTCTTAGCAACGGTGCCAACTAAGGGTGAACACTTTATTACTTGATATTAGTGAGAGGGATCATCTTATAATGCTACCATCGCGATCTAAGCAATACAAGATGCATAAAGGATTAACATCACAGGCAATTCATAATAAGTGTGATATGATATGGCCTTTCCTTCTTGCGCCTTTGATCTCCATCTCCAAAGCACGAACATGATCTCCATCATCACCAGCATTGCGTCAACGTCAGTGGCGCCGCTTCATGGTTGTCCATCATCACCAGCAACTATTACAACTACTTGGAATAAAGATATTACAAGATGAATAGACACGTAGGTCTTAACAGAATTAAAGACAATCATTAGGCTCCTGCCGGTTGCCATATTACAACAAGGATCATTGCATACATCAAATACAATCACAATCACATGTTGGCCATATCACATCACAAAACCCCTGCAAAAACAAGTTAGACGCCTCTAATTTTCTTTGCATGTTTTACGTGGTTTGGGGCTTTCGCATAAGACCGATCTTACCTACGAACAAGGACCACAACGTTGATACAAGTGTTGTCAAGATGCTCATTGTAAATTGAATCTTAACTATGGTGGGAGAGACAGACACCCGCAAAGCCACTTGTGCAAAGCAAGTTGCACGTCAAGCGTGGAGCAAGTCTCATGTGCGATGACATGTAATGTTAGCCCGAGCCGCTTCATCCCACCATGCCGCAAGATGCAAAGTACACGCTAAGACACCGACAACAAAAGCATCAACGCCCACAAAACATTGTGTTCTACTCGTGCAACAGATCTACGCATAGATACGGCTCTGATACCACTGATGGGTTCGTAGCATGGAAAACAAAAAATTTCTACCGCAAGAACGAACAAAACCTAGATCTAATCTAGATAAAAGCCAAGATCTAATCTATTAGACATGAGCAACAAGATAGATGGGAACTAACCCTCGTAGATCCGAAAGCGTTAACGAGATTAGATCTCGTGGTTGATGTAGTCGATCACTTGCCGATCTCAAGATCGTGTGGACGATCCTTCCGGCGTCGCGTTCCAGCAGCGCTTCCGCCGTCGGTCAAGTAGACGATCCTTCCGGCGTCGCGTTCCAGCAGCGCTTCCGCCCTTGGTCAAGTAGACGATCCTTCCGGTGCCACGATTTGGCAGCGCTTCCGCCCTTGGTCAAGTAGACGATCCTTCCGGCGCCATGATTCGGCAGCGCTTCCGCAGTCGGTCACACGTGCGGAGTCAAAGCAGACCTTCCTCTCCCCGTTCCAGCGAGCAGCAGAGGTAGTAGATCTTCTCCACGGAATTCCAGCAGCACGACGGCGTGGTGGTGGTGGTGGAGTAGAGAATTCTGCAGGGCTTCGCCTATGCCTGTGCAGAAGATGGTGGAGGAGAGAGGCGGCAGATATTGGACGTTATGAGAGCGTGGGAGGAGGGGGCGCCCCTGCCCCTCTATTTAAAGAGGGGAGGCGCCTAGGGAGGGGGAGTCCTTGTAGGACTCCCCTCCCCTTGTATGGCCGGCGGATTGGAGGTGGGGGGAGGAGTCCTCCTCACCCACGACTCCGTATCTTGACCCACCAGGACTCCTTGATCCCTATCTTGATTTTCAAGCAAACTCTAAGATATCTTCTAGAACCTTCCGGAACATTCCGAAACCTTCTAGAATCCTCATACAAACACTCCGGAACATTTCCTATCTCATAAAATGATCTCCTATATATGAATCTTATTCTCCGGACCATTCCGGATCTCCTCGTGATGTCCCGAATCCAATCCGAGACTCCGAACAACATTCGGTCTCCAACGCATATTCCATATCTACTTAAAACAACTTCGAACCTTAAGTGTTTCACCCTACGGTTCGTCAATATGTAGACATGATAGAGACACATCTCCTATCAATAACCATCAGCGGGACCTGGAGATCCATAATGGCTCCCACATACTCAACGATGACTTCGCGATCGATTGAACCTCTTACATACGAAACTAATTCCCTTTGTCTTGCGATACTATACTTGTCCGAGGTCGGATCGTCGGTATCTCCATACCTAGTTCCACCTTGTTAATGATAAGTACTCTTTACTCGTTCCGTGATATGTCATCCCTTGTGACCTAGTCACATGCTTGCAAGCTAACTAGATGACATTCCATCGAGAGGGCCCAGAGCATATCTATCCGTCATATGGATGGACAAATCCCAATCTTGGTTCATGCGCTTCAACACATACTTTCAGAATACCCAATGACACTTTTATAACCACCCAGTTACGAAGCGGCATTTGATGTCATCAAAGTATCCATCCGGTGATGGTGATTAACATAACCTCATGGTCGAAGGAATAGGTTACTATGTATTTGAAAGCTTACAGCAATACGAACTTAATGACTTGATCTTATGCTACGCTTACTATGGGTGTGTGTCCATTACATCATTCTTCTAATGATATAACCTTGTTATTAATCACATCCTTATGTCCATGATCAGGAAACCATGATCATCAATCAATCAACAAGCTAGTTCAACAAGAGGCTTTCTAGGGACTCTCTTATGTTTACAAAACACACATGTATTAGTGTTTCCTAATAATACAATTATAGCATGGGATGTAAACATTCATCATAAAAACAAAGATATAATAATAATCACTTTTATTATTGCCTCTTGGGCATATCTCCAACAGTCTCCCCCTTGCACTAGAGTCAATAATCTAGATTACATGGTAATATACCGAACACCCATGGCATTTTGGTGTTGGTCATGCTTTGCCCTAGGGAGAGGTTTAGTCAATGGATCTGCCACATTCAGATCAGTGTGTACTTTGGAAATCTTTATTTCACCATCTCGGACATACTCGCGAATAGCGTGGAAATGTAGCTTGATGTGCTTCAGCTTGCTATGTGACCTTGGCTCCTGCGCATTAGCTATGGCACCTGTGTTGTCACAGTAGATGGCCATCGGGTCCAACGCACTGGGAACCACGCCGAGTTCATTAATGAATTCCTTCATCCAAACGGCTTCTTGTGCAGCCTCCGAAGCA
The DNA here is from genome assembly GCA_910589775.1 of Avena eriantha. NCBI lineage: Eukaryota > Viridiplantae > Streptophyta > Magnoliopsida > Poales > Poaceae > Avena > Avena eriantha. Next base: position 13,867 of record CAJUXJ010001821.1, on the reverse strand, counting down.
GCTATGTATTCCGATTCAGTTGAAGATTTTGCCACAACGCTTTGCTTCGCACTCCTCCAGCTCACTGCAGCACCATTCAAAATAAATACGTAACCCGACTGTGACTTCGAGTCATCCGGATCGGTGTTCCAACTAGCATCGGTGTAACCGTTTATAACAAGCTGTTCATCACCTCCATAAGAAAGAACCATATCCTTAGTCCTATTTAGGTACTTTAGGATATTCTTGACCGATGTCCAGTGTTCCACTCCAGGATCACTTTGATATTTGCTAGTCAAACTAACAGCATGTGCTATATCCGCTCTTGTACACAGCATGGCATACATGATAGAACCTATGGCCGAGGCATAGGGAATATTATTCATCTTTTCTCTATCTTCTGCCGTAGCTGGACTTTGAGTTTTACTCAAGGTCTTACCTGACAACATGGGCACGAACCCTTTCTTGCTATCTTCCATTCTAAACTTCTTTAGAACTTTGTCCAAGTATGTACTTTGTGAAAGCCCTATTAGGCGTCTTGATCTATCTCTATAAATCTTGAAGCCTAGAATATATGCCGCTTCGCCAAGATCCTTCATTGAAAAACTATTATTCAAATAGGTTTTGACGCTATTAAGAAGTTCTATATCATTCCCAATCAACAATATGTCATCTACATACAGTACTAGGAATGCTACAGAGCTCCCACTCACTTTCTTGTAAATACAAGCTTCTCCATAAGTTTGTATAAATCCAAAAAATTTGATTACTTTATCAAAACGTTGATTCAAACTATGGGATGCTTGTTTCAGTCCATAAATGGAGCGCTGAAGTTTGCATACCTTGTCAGCATCTTTAGGATCGACAAAACCCATGGGTTGTACCATATACAACTCTTCCTCAATATCACCATTAAGGAACGCCGTTTTGACATCCATCTGCCAAATCTCATAATCGAAATATGCAGCAATTGCTAACAAAATCCTCACAGACTTTAGCTTCGCTACTGGTGAGAAAGTCTCATCATAGTCAACTCCTTGAATTTGTCGGAACCCTTTCGCGACAAGTCGAGCTTTATAGACGGTAACATTACCATCAGCATCTGTTTTTCTCTTGAAAATCCATTTGTTCTCGACAGCCTTACGGCCATCCGGAAAGTCCACACTTGGTTTTCGTACATGGATCCCATTTGGGATTTCATGGCTTCTAGCCATTTGTCGGAATCTGGGCTCACCATAGCTTCTTCATACGTCGCAGGGTCATCAGCGTTGTCCACTAACATGACGTTCAAGGCAGAGTCATACCAATCAGGAGTGGTACGAACCCTCATTGACCTGCGAGGTTCAGTAGTAACTTCGTTTGAAGTTTCATGATCATTATCATTAGCTTCCTCTTCAATTGGTGCAGGCGGCACCAAAACATCTTCCGGTGCTGCGCTACTCTCAAATCCGAGAGAAGGTTCAATAACCTCATCGAGTTCTACTTTCCTTCCAGTCACCTCTTTCGAGAGAAACTCCTTCTCAAGAAAGGATCCATTCTTTGCAACGAAAACTTTGCCTTCGGATCTATGATAGAAGGTATACCCAATTGTTTCTTTAGGGTATCCTATGAAGACGCATTTCTCCGCTTTGGGTTCTAGCTTATCAGGTTGTAACTTCTTTACATATGCTTCGCAACCCCAAACTTTAAGGAACGACAACTTAGGTTTCTTACCAAACCACAATTCGTACGGTGTCGTTTCAACGGATTTAGATGGTGCCCTATTTAAAGTGAATGCGGCTGTCTCTAATGCATAGCCCCAAAATGATAACGGTAAATCTGTAAGAGACATCATAGACCGAACCATATCTAAGAGAGTTCGATTACGACGTTCGGACACACCATTACGTTGTGGTGTTCCCGGCGGTGTCAACTGTGAAAGTATTCCACATTTCTTTAAATGCATGCCAAACTCACAACTCAGATATTCACCCCCGCGATCAGAACGCAGAAACTTAATCTTCTTGTTACGATGATTCTCCACTTCACTTTGAAATTCCTTAAACTTCTCGAAAGTTTCTGACTTATGTTTCATAAAGTAGACATACCCATATCTACTCAAGTCATCCGTGAAAGTGAGAACATAACGATATCCACCACGCGATGCTACACTCATTGGACCGCACACATCGGTATGTATTATTTCCAATAAGTCTGTAGCTCGCTCCATTGTACCAGAGAATGGAGTCTTAGTCATTTTTCCCATTAGACATGCTTCGCATCTTTCAAGTGATTCAAAATCAAGTGATTCAAGAAGTCCATCTGAATGGAGTTTCTTCATGCGCTTCACTCCAATGTGACCAAGACGACAGTGCCACATGTATGTAGAATTATCATTCAATTTAATTCGTTTAGCATCTATGTTGTGAACATGTGTATCACTACTATCGAGATTCAGTAAGAATAAACCATTCATCTCAGGTGCATTACCATAAAAGATATTACTCATATAAATCGAACAACCTTTATTCTCAGACTTAAAAGAGTAACCGTCTCCCAATAAACAGGATCCAGATATAATGTTCATGCTTCACGCAGGCACCAAATAACAATTATTTAAATTTAAAACTAATCCTGAAGGTAGATGTAGAGGGAGCGTGCCGACGGCGATCACATCAACCTTGCATCCATTTCCAACGCGCATCGTCACCTCGTCTCTTGCTAGTCTTCGTTTATTCCGCAGCTCCTGTTTCGAGTTACAAATATGAGCAACCGAACCAGTATCAAATACCCAGGCACTACTACGATTACTAGTAAGATACACATCTATAACACATATATCAAATATACCTTTCTTCTTGATGTTGCCGTTCTTCAGATCCGCCAGGTACTTGGGGCAGTTACGCTTCTAGTGACCAGCACCCTTGCAGTAGAAGCACTCAGTTTCAGGAATAGGACCAGCCTTGGGCTTCTTAACACGTGCGGCAGCTTTCTTGCCGTCCTTCTTGAAGTTGCCCTTGGTCTTAGGCTTGCCCCGTTTCTTGAAATTGGTGGTCTTATTGACCATCAACACTTGCTGCTCCTTCTTGATCTCCACTTCAGCAGTTTTCAGCATGGACGACAGTTCAGGCAACGTCTTGTTCATGCAGTGCATGTTGTAGTTCATCACAAAGTTCTTGTAACTTGGTGGCAGTGATTGAAGGAGACGGTGAATCCCCAATTCATTAGGAATCGTTATTCCCAACTCTTGGAGCTTCTTTGCGTACCCAGACATGGTGAGTACGTGCTCGCTAACGGAGCTTCCTTCTTCCATCTTACAGTTAAAGAACTTTTCAGAGGCCTCATAGCTCTCCATGGCCGCGCGAGTCTCAAAAATTAGCCTGAGCTCCTTAATGATCTCGAACGGGTCGTGGTGCTCAAAACGCTGTTGGAGCTCCGCTTCTAAACCGTACAGGATGGCACACTGAACTGTGGAGTAATGATTCTTCCGAGTGGCGAAAACATTCTTTTCGTCATCGGTGGCATTATCTGCAGGTGGGTCACCTAGCAGTGCATCGAGCACATAGGTCAACTGACCAGCCCTGAGGACGATCTTCAGTCCATGGAACCAGTCCGTGAAATTGCTTCCATTGTTCTTAAGTTTTTCTTTCTCTAGGAACGCATTGAAATTGATGGAGGGGTTCGCCATAATCTACAACAATTTGCAAGCAGTTTAGACTAAGTTTATGACAAATTGAGTTCAATTTTAATTCTTAAACTAAAAAGGTGAACTCCCACTCAAAACAACATCCCTCACATTGTCTTAGTGATTACACGAACCAAATCCACTACACCAAGTCCGATCTTCACGAGAGAAGATGTAGTTTCATCGGCGAACAATCTTCATGTTCATCATATCAATTATATGATTCATGCTCTACCTTTCGGTATTCCGTGTTCCGAGACCAAGTCTGTACATGCTAGGCTCGTCAAGACAACCTTAGTTTCCGCATGTGCAAATCTGGCTTGCACCCGTTGTATGCACACGTAGAATCTATCACATCCGATCATCACGAGATGCTTCGAAACGACGAGTCTTAGCAACGGTGCCAACTAAGGGTGAACACTTTATTACTTGATATTAGTGAGAGGGATCATCTTATAATGCTACCGTCGCGATCTAAGCAATACAAGATGCATAAAGGATTAACATCACAGGCAATTCATAATAAGTGTGATATGATATGGCCTTTCCTTCTTGCGCCTTTGATCTCCATCTCCAAAGCACGAACATGATCTCCATCATCACTAGCATTGCGTCAAGGTCAGTGGCGCCGCTTCATGGTTTTCCATCATCACCAGCAACTATTACAACTACTTGGAATAAAGATATTACAAGATGAATAGACACGCAGGTCTTAACAGAATTAAAGACAACCATTAGGCTCCTGCCGGTTGCCATATTACAACAAGGATCATTGCATACATCAAATACAATCACAATCACATGTTGGCCATATCACATCACAAAACCCCTGCAAAAACAAGTTAGACGCCTCTAATTTTCTTTGCATGTTTTACGTGGTTTGGGGCTTTCGCATAAGACCGATCTTACCTACGAACAAGGACCACAACGTTGATACAAGTGTTGTCAAGATGCTCATTGTAAATTGAATCTTAACTATGGTGGGAGAGACAGACACCCGCAAAGCCACTTGTGCAAAGCAAGTTGCACGTCAAGCGTGGAGCAAGTCTCATGTGCGATGACATGTAATATTAGCCCGAGCCGCTTCATCCCACCATGCCGCAAGATGCAAAGTACACGCTAAGACACCGACAACAAAAGCATCAACGCCCACAAAACATTGTGTTCTACTCGTGCAACAGATCTACGCATAGATACGGCTCTGATACCACTGATGGGTTCGTAGCATGGAAAACAAAAAAATTCTACCGCAAGAACGAACAAAACCTAGATCTAATCTAGATAAAAGCCAAGATCTAATCTATTAGACATGAGCAACAAGATAGATGGGAACTAACCCTCGTAGATCCGAAAGCGTTAACGAGATTAGATCTCGTGGTTGATGTAGTCGATCACTTGCCGATCTCAAGATCGTGTGGACGATCCTTCCGGCGTCGCGTTCCAGCAGCGCTTCCGCCGTCGGTCAAGTAGACGATCCGTCCGGCGTCGCATTCCAGCAGCGCTTCCGCCCTTGGTCAAGTAGACGATCCTTCCGGTGCCACGATTCGGCAGCGCTTCCGCCCTTGGTCAAGTAGACGATCCTTCCGGCGCCATGATTCGGCAGCGCTTCCGCAGTCGGTCACACGTGCGGAGTTGAAGCAGACCTTCCTCTCCCCGTTCCAGCGAGCAGCGGAGGTAGTAGATCTTCTCCATGGAATTCCAGCAGCACGACGGCGTGGTGGTGGTGGTGGAGTAGAGAATTCTGCAGGGCTTCGCCTATGCCTGTGCAGAAGATGGTGGAGGAGAGAGGCGGCAGATATTGGACGTTATGAGAGCGTGGGAGGAGGGGGCGCCCCTGCCCCTCTATTTAAAGAGGGGAGGCGCCTAGGGAGGGGGAGTCCTTGTAGGACTCCCCTCCCCTTGTTTGGCCGGCGGATTGGAGGTGGGGGGAGGAGTCCTCCTCCCCCACGACTCTGTATCTTGACCCACCAGGACTCCTTGATCCCTATCTTGATTTTCAAGCAAACTCCAAGATATCTTCTAGAACCTTCCGGAACATTCCGAAACCTTCTAGAATCCTCATACAAACACTCCGGAACATTTCCTATCTCATAAAATGATCTCCTATATATGAATCTTATTCTCCGGACCATTCCGGATCTCCTCGTGATGTCCCGAATCCAATCCGAGACTCCGAACAACATTCGGTCTCCAACGCATATTCCATATCTACTTAAAACAACTTCGAACCTTAAGTGTGTCACCCTACGGTTCGTGAATATGTAGACATGATAGAGACACATCTCCTATCAATAACCATCAGCGGGACCTGGAGATCCATAATGGCTCCCACATACTCAATGATGACTTCGCGATCGATTGAACCTCTTACATACGAAACTAATTCCCTTTGTCTTGCGATACTATACTTGTCCGAGGTTTGATCGTCGATATCTCCATACCTAGTTCCACCTCGTTACTGATAAGTACTCTTTACTCATTCCGTGATATGTCATCCCTTGTGACCTAGTCACATGCTTGCAAGCTAACTAGATGACATTCCACCGAGAGGGCCCAGAGCATATCTATCTGTCATATGGATGGACAAATCCCAATCTTGGTTCATGCGCTTCAACACATACTTTCAGAATACCCAACGACACTTTTATAACCACCTAGTTACGAAGCGGCGTTTGATGTCATCAAAGTATCCATCCGGTGATGGTGATTAACATAACCTCATGGTCGAAGGAATAGGTTACTATGTATTTGAAAGCTTACAGCAATACGAACTTAATGCCTTGATCTTATGCTACGCTTGCTATGGGTGTGTGTCCATTACATCATTCTGCTAATGATATAACCTTGTTATTAATCACATCCTTATGTCCATGATCAGGAAACCATGATCATCAATCAATCAACAAGCTAGTTCAACAAGAGGCTTTCTAGGGACTCTCTTATGTTTACAAAACACACATGTATTATTGTTTCCTAATAATAAAATTATAGCATGGGATGTAAACATTCATCATAAACACAAAGATATAATAATAATCACTTTTATTATTGCCTCTTAGGCATATCTCCAACAGGTATTGCTCGCACAGGGAACACATCCTCATCAATTTCCATCAGATCCACCGGCATAACTTCAACCAGATCAGGCTGAGCAGTCCCCGGGTCTTGCGAAGTAGTCCCCGGGTTTGCCAAGGCAGTCCCCGGGTTTCGCGCACCACCTCCCATGTCAATGTCCATGGGCACAGCTCCGGATTCCGTGTCCTCCGGGACATAAATTGAGTCGATTTCTGGGGACGGCCTGATGGATGGTTTCCTGAGATGCTCTAATGCTACACCCGATGGAATTGCTTGTCGGGTTGACCCGAGCTTCGAGAACATGTCGGCAGCCTCATTTTCCACCCGGGGTACATGGTGAAATTCACATCCCTCAAAGTAACCAGATATCTTCTGCACATGAAATCTGTACAGTGCCATGTTTGGATCAAGGGCGTCCCACAGTCCCGACACTTGCTGTATCACCAAATCCGAGTCGCCAAAGCATATGATTCGACGTATCCCAATCTCTTTCGCCACCTTAAGCCCATGCACAAGTGCTTCATACTCAGCGACATTGTTTGATGCCGCGAAATGTATCTGCAGCACGTATTTCAGCTGGTCCTTCTTTGGCGAGGTAAGTACAACTCCGGCACCTAGCCTGGTTTTTGTTTTTGATCCGTCAAAATGCATTCGCCAATAGTTCGGATCTGGTAACGCGGTTCGTATTGCACTTCGGCCCAGTCCACAAAAAAGTCCGCCACAGCTTGAGACTTGATTGCTTCTCTTCTGTCATATTGTGGCGCATAAGGAGCTTGTTCAATTGCCCATTTTGCAATTATGCCACTCGCATCCTTGTTACTCATTATCTCGGATATGGGGGCCTCACATATTACCCTGATGGGATGCTCCTCAAAGTAGTGCTTCAGCTTCTTAGCTACCATGTACACGCCATACGCCACCTTTTCATAGTGTGGATAGTTCTGCTTTGAGGTTGATAATACCTCGCTTAGATAATACACTGGCCTTTGCACCGACTTACCTTCCTTGTCCCGCTCCACCACTATCACTACACTTACAACTCGGTTGGTTGCGGCTATATAGAGCAACATTGGCTCCTTTGATAGTGGAGAGGCTAACACTGGTGCAGTGGCTAACATCTTCTTCAAGTGGGCAAAGGCTTCATTGGCCTGCGGCGTCCAAACGAACTTATCCGACTTTTTCATGAGTTGTTAGAGAGGCAATGCCTTTTCTCCCAACCGACTTACAAATCGACTTAACGATGCCAGGCAACCCGTGAATTTCTAGACATCGTTAAGACACTTCGGCAGTTCCATTCGTTCAATGGCCCGGATTTTAGTTGGATTAACTTCGATACCTCGGCTGGAAACAAGAAATCCGAGTAATTTCCCAGCCGGGACACCGAAGGTACATTTTTCCAGGTTAAGTTTCATCCGGAACCTTCTTAGGTTCGAGTAATGTTTGCCTGATATCGTCAAGGAGCATTTTGCTTTCCTTGGTCTTGATAACCACATCATTCACGTATACTTGTACATTTTGACCAATTTGGTCGTGCAAACATTTTTGCATACATCTTTGGTACGTTGCCCCTGCATTATGTAAACCAAACGGCATGGTGCGATAGCAATAAGCCCCATACAGGGTAATAAACGCAGTCTTTATTTGATCATCTGGATTCAGAGGTATCTGGTGGAAACCAGAATATGCATCAATGAATGATAACAATTCACATCCAGCAGTTGAGTCTATGACCTGATCTATCCTTGGCAGTGGAAATGGATGTTTTGGACACGCCTTGTTCAGGTTCGTGTAATCGATACACATTCGCCAAACCACTGCCACATTCGGATAGTCCTTCTTCTTCTCCACCAGCACAGGATTAGACAGCCAATCCGGGTAGAGAACCTCCATGATAAATCCTGCGGCTAGTAACCGAGTTATCTCATCTCCGATGACTTTCCTTCTATCTTCGGCGAAGCGGCGGAGAGGTTGCTTCACCGGCTTTGCTCCGGGTCTCACATTTAAAGAGTGCTCGGCGGAGGAAGCTGACGATTCTCACGGAGGAAGCTGACGAGCTCGCTTTCCTATTTATCACTTAACCCGGCACCAATTGTTACGGTGTGCTCTGGGAACATATCATCAACAGGAACTTTCTTGGTATCTTTGGTGGCTTGGAATGAGACACTTCCATGCGGGTTACTCAGCGCCGGCATATACTGCTGTGTGGACTGAGCCAATGCCGCGACCTCTTGAATTTTCCTTTTCTCTTGCGCAATCACAACCGACTCGGCTAAGTTAGACCCGGCTGACGCACACTCCATGGAACGTCGGAAATCCACAGCAATTGTAATCACTCCGTTTGGCCTGGGCAACTTCATCTTCAAGTAACTTATGTGACAGCTTGCCATGAACTTGTTCAGCGCTGGCCTTCCGAGTAATGCGTGATAGGCACTTTCCAAGTTCACCACCTCGAACTCCAAATTCTCGGTTCGGTAGTTATCTCTCGTACCGAACAATACGTCAACCCGGACCTTGCCTATGGGCTCACCAGAAATGTCGGGCACAATACCATGGAAAGTTGTCCTTGTGGCCTGTAGCATGTTCTCTAAGATACCCAACTTGCGCATTGTGTCCGCATACATGATGTTAATGCTACTGCCATTGTCAATCAGTACCTTGGAGAACCTCACATTGATGTTTGGCCCAATGAATGTCGGATCCAGCACCAACGCATACGAACCAGGACTTGGCATAAGCTTGGGATGATCTTTAATGCTCCAGGTGATTTCTTGGTCAGAACAGGGCATATACCTCGTCACCGCGGGCATTACTGCGTTCACTTCCATATGTCGGCGCTGCAGGCTCTTTCTATCTATTTCCTCAGTGGTGAATACGCAGTAACTCTGATGATGCTCTCTGTACTCATTTCTCCCCTCATTTCCGGGGTACCTCTGATCCGGTTGATGCTGGTTTTCCACTTGATGCACTGCATCCCTTCTCTCGTGGTTATCATACCTCGGCAGAGGGGGAGGCAACATTAGCTGTTGCGTGTTCGCTCCGGAGAGAAACTGCTGCCGGGGTAACTCCTGCCGGGGTTGATCATTCCGGGGTGCCTGAGCATTCCTCGAACCACCTTGTTCAATCTTGCGCATCCACTCACATTGCCTCGTCGTATGACCCACTGGGTTACTTGGATTCGGCGTGTGAAACTTGCACGGCTGATCCAACATTGACTCACAAGTGTACCTTGGACGGTCCTTCTTTTCTTGCCACTGTTTCTTTTGCTCTGGCGTCCAAGTCTTCTTGCCATCATTTCTCGGAGTCCATTGCCCTCCAGTTTTCTGACGTTGACTGCCTCCTGCTCCGGGCTGATCTTGATTCACAGCTGCAACTTGTTGCGAACCGTATCGATGATCCGGTCTGTCATCTCTTCTTTTTCCTCTGTAGTCATTCCTGTGGGATGACCCGGCTCCATCTCTCTGGTAGTACTCATCGTTTGACTCGTTTGACACGAGCCTAGGTTGAGTCGGATCACCCAGAGCATACGAATCAGCAATCCGGATCATCTCTGCCAACGTAGTTGGCATTTTCCTTTGCAACTTTTGCCACAGTTCGCATGCATATATGCACCCTTGCGCAAACCATGCTATGGCCTGTGATTCTATCACGCCCTCACACGAGTTTCTGACGGTACACCACCGGGTTAAAAACTCCCAGTCCGTCTCATTCGGTCTTTGCTTGCACATAGCTAGGGTCTGCGGCCTGTTCGGCCTCTGATACGTACTTGAGAAATTGCTAATAAACATTTCATCAAAATCGATCCAGCAGTTAAATTGTTTAGCCATACCCTTGCTGGCCCTTCCAACATCTGGGGTACGTATCGTACGGCCCATCTCAAGTTGCTTATGGCAATTTTCACAGTTGTAGCATAGTTTATCAACCAATCCTTCGGCTTGGTACTGCCTTCATACGTCTTTGTGCTCTGGGTAACTGGAAGTTGGGTACCGGTGGCTCCTTCATGATCCGGGGCCCAAAACACACAGGACCCGGTGGACCTTGACATTCGATCTGTTCCGACCTATACAGTCGATTCAGTTTCAACCTGGCATCATCCAGCATCAAGTCCCCTGCTTCCCAATCTTGACCCTATCACATGATAGTCCGGCCTTGGGTATCCCATGTTCACCATTTCTGAATCTCCATCGTTGTACCGATCTTGCTCTTGTGGTGCACCTCTCTGTTGCATACCTCGGTCGGCACTTTGCTCTTGCCTTGGTATATTCCGCTGCTGCGGTTGTCCTGCTCCTGCCGAGTTTTGCTGTCCGGTATTGCCGTTCACAGCGTTCCCTTGACCGGTGTTGCCTTGGTCGCGGTTAGCCCGGCCAGCTTCACCTCGGCTCACACTTCGTCGATCATCATTTTTCTGTGCTTCTTTTCCTTTCTCTGCCCGTGTTGGGTCATACGGGACGATCTGTTTGTTCCTTCTGGCCGAGGTTACTACCTCTTCTCTCCTTGTACCACCATGAGGAGACGATGCGGCTCCAGCGGATTTCTTCGGGTTATCCATCGCCAAATGGACAATCTTGGAGGCTCCTGCTCTCTCCGGGTTAGCTCTGAGTAGTTCCTCATTTTGTCTGTTCGCGATCCAAACCAACTCATTGACCCTATCTTGTTGTCTTTGACGGGCCTCACCCGTTAGACCCTCTAACTCGGATGCAGCTGCATCTGCTGCTCTGAGGTTCTTTGTCGGGGTACTATACCTCGGCAGCCCCACGGACAAACAGTTCTCTAACTCCTCAATCATAGTATCACCTTCTCTGTTCATTTCGCTCATGAGATTTCTCCCCTTCACTTTTACAGCATCAACTTTGTTTGCCTTTGTGTACTCACGCAGCGTCATGTTCAACGACTGCTAAGCCGCGGCTATCTTTTTTGCACCCTCTAGTATTTTTTGCCTAGTTTCCTCTAGCTCGGCCTGTGCCTGAGCCAGATCTACTGCTGCTACTACAGGGTTTGCCAAGCTATCCATCGCTTCCCTCAACACATTCTCTGGCCTCTCTAGTGGATGACCTCTACCTTTCCTCGGTGCCTTAGGCGTTACCTCCGGATCTGGCGCCGGATCCTTGCTCGCGCCTGCACCAGGCGCAGTCATGATCACCTCTACATGGTCCGGGGAGCGAGTGATACGCGCCCCGTGAACCACGGTAAGGGGTGGCTCCCCTGCCTCGACGACGTGCCGCGGATGAACACACGACACATCGACAGCAACGTAGACCTTGTGCGCGCCGAGCTTGACGAAGAGGCCGTTGCGCGGAAGAGGGCGCGTGCCGAAGCAGCCAGCGTTGTCGCTGACAAAGTCCAGCGCTCCAAAGCGCTGAACGAGCCCGGAGACGATTCGTTCGTCGGTGCCGATGAAGTTTCCCGTCCGGATCTTGATCCCTGCTAGCACTGCTAGCCCGACGGTGGGCGCCAACTGTCGTGGTGGTGTCACGGCAGATGCCATGGATAGGCTAAAGGTGGGGACTAATACACGCTAGGGGAATCCAGGGAGGGATAGTGAGGTGATTCCTCACACAGAAGTTTGTATTTACTTTGCTTCCAAGATTACAAGTGCTCCTCGAGCTGTATTGGCGAGAGGAGGAAGAAGGAGCTCTCTTACTCTCACCCACAGTTAACCCGTACAAGACCAACTAGAGATCAACCCTTAGAACTCTAGAACTAATCAAAATAGCGGAACCCCTTCTATAGAGGCCCTAGCCCTCCTTATATAGGGGTGGCTAGGTCTCCACTTAGGGCATACGTGGAGGCATATTTCTGAGAATATGCCTTCTCCTAAAGTAGTAAGCCGACCGGGTTGCTTTTCCCCCGCATGCAGAGGCTACGTGAGCCTCTGCGGCGCCTGCGTCAGCCGACATGGGCGTCGTCACCCCTGTCGGCCACGCTTCGGTGGTCCTGCCCTTGTCCGCTTCGCTCATGCAGTGCGTACCAGGGCTTCTTTTGACCAGCGAGATTCCTTCCTTCTCCTAGAAGCTATATATGACCCGGATCATAGTTGATCCGGCCACACCAGTTCCTGCATACAAGAAATACGCATTTCCGACTTACTGCTTAAGTCGGTTGAGACTTAGTTAGGCGGACGCCCCCTGGTCCGGGTTACCCCGTGATTCGGCCTGCCTTGAGGTGACCCGGCCAGCATCCGCTTTGGCCTTGCCGAACCTCGGCTAACTCGGCCTTTATACCCCGGCGTGACCCTACCCGGGGTATCCCCCAACACCTGAATATTCAGTCTGTCATTTGCTAGATTGATGAAGAGATTTATTGAGAACCTAGAGCTGTAGGATACCAATAATATTTCTAGACGAAGAACATCCCTACTGATTTAGCAACCACTTATACATGATACAGGAGTAGTGCTCTTGTGTGCGTGTGTAGTACACATCATACTTGTATGAATATTGAATGTGTTCTTCTTCAGAAACTTTGAACATCGATTGCCTTCACCAGTGGCAAGGAAGAAGCAGCACGCACGCCACCGTGGGCAACATTTGGGTGGCGGCACCGCCGGTTTTTGGTCACCGGAGGGGGTAGGGTGATGAGTTCCAGCGGTGGCAAGCGGCGGACCACGACGACGAGCTCGGCCTCGCGGTCGGAAAAGTGGCCCTGCGGCGTTGCGCTGCCGAGGAGCACAGCGAGGTTCCGCTGCCGCCAGAACGGGTGGGGCTGCGAGGGTGGAGTTCTCCTCTGCTGGCGATCGAGCACCGGTAGGAAGCACTACTGTAACTTGATGCAATCGGCACATCTGGGAAGCGCAACAGGAGCTGGATGCGCAGGGAGCAGGAGAAGGATGGATGCGTCTTCAGCTAGCTGGCCGACAGCGAGCGAGGCGGCACGCGGCACATCAAAAGGGAGGCTTTGCCAGGCCCGACCACGACGAGGTAGGCGCTTCAGGGCGACGGGGGAGGCGCCGCCGTCACACCCGAGCTCGGCCCCATGATTAAGGGCGGCGTTCGCCGAGCAGGGCGACCCCCGCGGGAGCCCTTCGATGGTGGGCAGGGTCAGGTGGGGCGACCGAGGCGGGATCCCTCCGACGCGACCGGAGCAGCGGCGGACAAGCGATGGACGCCGGAGACTGTGGGGCGAGCGGTGACTGCGGGCACGACGACAAGATCT